>BSBK01001605.1:117500-247500 GCA_027943335.1 Chamaecyparis obtusa
TTTACCTAGTGTGTCTAATGTTTCTATTCCTCCTATTTCCTCTAATGATTCAACAATCATCAGTTTGGCTCAAACTGTGTCATCCTTACAACAACAACTTTCTTCCTTAACTCAAAACAAGTTTAGTATTCCTACATGTGACATGGGAAGCCCTTTGTCCTTGGATATTATTTGTACTCATGTTCCTCAACAAGTCGATATGCCTCGTCTAGAGAATTATAATGGAAAAGAAGATCATGTTCATCATGTTAAAACATTCCAAATCCTTTGTAGTGATTATGCTCATGACCATAGGATTTTAGCCAAACTGTTTTCTCAAACCTTCTGTGATAAGGCCTTACAATGGTATTGTTCCTTGCCTCCTTATTCTAGTGATTCCTTTCCAAAACTTGCTAATGCCTTTATTCAATAATTTCAAAACAACATTGGCCTACAAGTGTCTTTGACTGATTTGATGCATTGTAAACAAAGTGCTAAAGAAAAATTAACTGAATTTATTGGTGGATCTAAGCATTTGCGTGCTCATATTTCCTATCTTGTTCCTAATATTGATATTCAATGTATGTTTATTTCAAATTTTCTGAAGGATATTAGAGATAAGATTCTGCTTACTAAATTTACCTCTTTTCAACAACTATGTGTAGCGCTTCATCATTATCAATTACAACTGAGTCAATTTGAGAGCAACACTCCAATGGCTCATGTTCCAGTTGATAAAAGTGATGTGCTCCTAATCCAAACAAATTTCAAAAACTCAACAACTATGTCAAGATAAACAAACAAGCGAATGCAGTTGCTGATCAAGTTGTTGTTGCATCTCATAATGCCACTTCTACATCCACTACTTTTTGATTAAATTGTACATTTATTCCTCTTTCAGAATCTTTACATGTTATTATGAATAGGTTGTTCACTACTAATATGATTACTTTACCTCCTATTCGACCTCTTTTACCTGCTACGATTGCATCTAAATATTTTGATCAAAATTCTTTTTGTCAATATCATCGTCAGATTGGTCATGATACTGAGAAGTGTTATTCTTTAAAACATAAGGTTCAAGACTTAATTGACTCTAATGCCTTATCTGTTGATAATCTTGATGGTTATGGGAACAAATTTGTCTCTCCTCCTAACCAAAAACTTCAAATCTATATGAATCCTTTACCTACGCATGATACTAATACCATTTCTCAGCCATCTGCTATGGAAATTATGTATGATTCAAAGATGGATGATCTCAATCATGTTGTTAATCAAGTGGAGCATGTTGGTCAATCTGTATCTCCACCTCAATCTCTGATTTAACCTCAAGTTCAATCTCAACCTCGACCAAAACCTAAGCCTAAATTGAAAACTCAACCTAAAACTTGACAACAACCTAAGAATAAAAGGCCTCGGGAAATTTTTATTACCTTTGATGACTCTGAGACTATTAAAGCTCCTGATGGTCCCCTTTACATCTATGCTAGGCTTTCTCAGAAACCTACTCGTAGTTGTCTTGTTGATCCTACATCCTTAGTCAATATTATTACTAAAGAAAATCTTTTTATGAAAAGCTTACAACATGATTCTTATGATACATCAGATGTGTGGATTCAAACTTGTAATGGTTTTCTTTATCCATCATTTGGTTCTATTACTTTACCGGTTGAACTCTATGGAAAAATTGTGAACACTACCTTTGTTGTTGTTCCCACTTCTGATCAATTTCAAGTTAAGCTAGGTTTGCCTTGGTTGAATGCCATGCATGTTGTTGCTTCACCTATCCATAAGTCTCTTAAATTTATTCATGATGAAGAAGTAAAGATGGTTAATCATAGTTTATATCAACCTTCTAGGCCTAGAGATTGTGCTGCTCTTGATTTCTTTTGGCCTTCATTACCTAATTCATGTCCTCCTCGACCTGATAATCCTTTTCATTCATATCAAGCTTATAAACATCATAAAATTCTTGAATTAAGCATACCTCCTATGGATCTTAATCGTGGTATTTTGCCTACACCTTCTATACCTCCTTTAACTATGGCTTCTAGTTCTGTTAATCAAGTTCCTTCTATCAATCTTCCTAAAGAACCTATGAAAGATCTTGTGATAGTTCCTCCTATTGCTGATAATCCTATTGATCTTCCTAAAGAACCTATGAAGGATCCGGTGATCATTCCTCCTAGTTCTCAACCTATTTCAAATAAATCAAAACATAATTGATTTTCCAATGAACGTCGTAAGAAGCGTCGTGCTCATGCTAAAGCTCGTAATTTTTTTCTTCAAAGATCTCTACCTTCTTCAGATAAATCTATGTATGATGTATTAGAAGAATTTGTTATTAATAATGATGTTAAGATGCATGATTATGATGATTCTATTCGTATCTTAGATCCTATTTTGATTAATTTGGATGAAGAAGATACTCATGATGATACTGATGATGTTAATGATGAATATGAGACTATTAATGTTGACATTGATTTACCTAATATGCTTTCATCACAATTAACTCTTAAACCTAGTGTCGAACATTGTGATTCTCAAGAGGATCCTTGTTTGGAACTGGCTATCATTCCTAATATGTTAGATATAGTCCCTCTTGCGAGTTACCCACCTTCCCTAAATGATATACATCGAGATGGGGAGAGTAGGTGGCACGCTTGATCGGCTTTTCCTTCATGGTAGCTTTATTGTGTGTTTTCCTATTGTACTATGCTTCTCCCGTAATGTGTTTGCTAAATGTTGTTAGATTCTTTTATACGATCCTTGTTACTCATTTGGTACAAGGTGATAAAGGAATCAAAACCATTGTTCAAATTCCTTTATATGTATCTCTATTCTTCTATGCATTGTTCAGTGTTATGTTGTAATTATTCTATTGTTCGTAAATGTTTCCTTGTGTAATTTTCTTGGATTCAAGATGTGGTAGCACTAATTATTTTTGGTCTCCATGTTATGGTTCAAAAAGATTCTCCTTTGTATATCTTATGTGATATTTCCTCCTTTGTGATTGTAGTTCTACTTTCTTTGGGGAATGATGCCAATTCATTTGCAATAATATCATATATATATATTATCTTATGATCATACTAACCGCATAGTAGGTAGATCCCTTCTATGTTCTCTGTATGTTTCTTTGATATTTCCCTTGATTTGTCTTCGTTTGGGGGCATCTTGACGTGGAAACGTAATCAGTGGAGTTTTTTATGTTTTCGTTAAAACTATTGCTCCTGTTAAAGTGTTAGCAATAAATTTAACATGGGGGAATATGCTCTGCTCACCTATTGTACACACACACTTTTTGATACACACATATTATTTTTCAAGATACTTTTCTCCCTTTTTGGATTAGTAACTAATCCTTAAAGCGTGGATTTATATTTTAGGATCTCTTGATCCCTCCAATTTCAAATATACATATATTTTGATCCCTTAAGGTTGGAGGTGTCCTTAAGACTGGATCTCTTTTGTTTTTAGTTTTATTCTTATGGAATAGAATATTCCTAAGGGTAAATCCTTGATGGGTTGACTAGTGAGTAGCCACATTCACTAAGCAGTTCAATTTCATCTTTCCAGTTGCATTGTTTCCTTATGTGGTTCACAATGGGACATAAGTTCTCATTGGGTGAGATAATCACACTCTTCCTTTCTCTCTCTAGAGATGTCTCTCTTATTGTGATTTGGGAGTTGATGAAGACTTGATTCCCTTGGGGCTTAAGGTTTCTCTTTGTCCCTTGGATTACGATAAGATTATCTTTTCATTTTCATCTCCTTTACTAAGAGTTTGCATCGAGTCCATACTCTTGCTAAAGTGGGGGCTTAATGTATCATCTTAAAATGGAAGCACTTCCATGATAAGAGCATTTAACCCTTCGAGTAAGTGGTTTGGGGTCATGTTAAGCACCTTGATCAGGTCTTTGCATGTATTTGGATTTTCCCCCCGTTCTGCTTCCCTCTATTAGAATAACTGGGAGGGGGGTGAATCAGTTATCTAGTGTCCCAAAACAAAATGTATAATCCAAAAATTCTTCAACTTCTACTACTCGATAAACATAAAATACTTTTATTGTCTGTGCTTTTACCGATTGTCAGTCTAAAACTTATAGTAGTTATCAATCAAATCTAACATGTAATATGCAAAGTATGATAACAAACAAATATCACAATCAACACATAACACAAGAGATTTAACGTGGAAACCCTATGAAGGGAAAAACCACCTAGGACCTGCAACCCAAAAATGTTCACTCTTCTAAAGTGAGGTCAGTGAAGACCGAACCCTATTAAAGGTTACAAACACACTGTTAGGTGTGACCTTGTTAGAAGATTTTAGACCAAAAGTTATCATCCAACCGACAATCACTCTGGGGTTGACAAGATAACAATGTTCACTCTATGAATGAAACATCAAAAGAATTTCATAGTCCACTTGGTTAAGAGATTTGACTGTATACAATGGTTAAATATGTAACAGTAGATGATCTACCTTGAAACAACTTCAATTGCAGTTTACAGATCAATTTTTAGCTCATTCAAATATTTCTGATCAATATGTCACTTCAGATTCAATACAATATCAACTTACTGTCTATTGGTAATTACTCTATGTAGCTCGGTAATTGTTATGAAGTTCAGTTCTCTCTAACCAGTATGATTAGAATGCATGAAAACTTGTTCACGCGATAATTCTGCAATATCTTCTTCTTCCGACATTGTTTAAACAATGAAACCAATGTCTCTTATATAGACGAGTAAATCATTTTCTTTTTGTCCATCAGATTTTGCCGCTTAATCTCATTCATTGATTTTTTCACTTTAACCTTCTTCAGCTGATGTGTCAGTAACACGTTTCAATCTTCTCCATTAGATCTTCCTTGAATTATGCTAGCCGTCGATCTTCATAACAAACCTTATCTGTTACCTTGATTTCATACACTTTCTAGCTCATCAACTTATCGGCTAAGCTAGTCATTTAATTCCTTTTTTTTCTTCTCGATTAACAAAGAAATGCGTCGGTGAACACAAGATTGGTTAACACTACGCTTGGTATACACTACACTCTGTCAGTGTATACTGGAATGCTCCATTTACCAACAACACTACTTTGTGTCTTTCAGCTCTATTCTTCATCATAGATGAATGCAACATAATAAATTTGATATCATCAAGTCATAGACTCATCAACAAGTTACTCAATTTATTCCTTATCCTTATCTGACATATACATCTTCCTCATGTAGATATTTCTGTTCTTCATCTCTTTCACCTTTCTTCAGATGTTTCGGTATAGTAACTTACAAGATAAGTACTGTTAAGCTAGTTGACATCAATGACAACATAATACTAATTTAATCATCTTACATATCTAATCAGCAACTCCTTAATGATCTTAAATCACATATTCTTCATTCAGGTTCTAAATCAGTTGTAGTTCATCAATCTCTCCCTTTGGCATTGATGGCAACTCAAGTAATATGAAGTGTACCATACACATACCAAACATATATTCTACAACTCTGTGAACAAATGTTGTACAAGCTCTCCCTAGCTTAATATGTTTAATCACTATGTTACTAAACAACATTATAAAATAAAACTTTGTCATTCTGTAGATATGATCTTTTCAGCTCTTAGGTTCTATTTCTGTTCTCTGTAACTGATCTTCAATGTTCTATTTCTTTCATATTATCTCTCCCTTAGATAGTTCTCATCGGTGCATGTTTAACTTTTCTTTCATATTATTTATCTCTACCTTTGAAAAAAATGCCAAAGAAACAAATAAATAATCAGCTCTATAGGAACTAAGTAACTCTCTATTGTCCAATACAGTCTTTGTATCTCTGTATATTGATATCCCAATCTGTTTCAATTCTTCAAACTTAATCACAACCTTGAACATTATCCAAAGTGTGAACTATGTTGCATCAACATGTGTGATCTTCTGATAAGTTTAAGCTGATGCAACATCCAGATCACATTAGTGAACGATAGACAAGGGATGGACTCCAAGTCTAGTCCTCAAGTATTCAAATGTGTCCTTCGGTAGAGGCTTTGTAAAGATATCTGCAAGTTGATCTTTAGATGTAACAAATTATAACTTCACTTTCTTCTCTTGCACTTGTTCTCTTAAGTAGTGATACTTAATTGATATATGCTTTTTCTTAGAGTGCATCACTGGATTCTTTGAAATATTAATAGCACTTGTGTTGTCACAGTATACAATCACCAGGTCAGTGATTACTGTTCAGGTTTAGAATTCTCACCCTAACTTAGGCATTAGGGCTACACGAAAATTCCATCCTAACAATGGAAACCTCCTCAAGCTGTGGATAGACTCTGAATAAGGAGGAATCTCTAGATTCTAGGCAGATTCCTATTAAATATGGAATATCACTTCCTGATTTGTAACTTGTTGGGAAAAGGGAAAATAATACTTATAACTGAAACTAGATTAGGGTGATACACCAAGAAATATTTCAAACTTTGCAGAAAAGATAAAACATCAATCCTAACTCATAAATGAAGATCTCAACACTCTGAATCTCTGCTCAACTTATAGGTTAACAAAACTTACTATCAGGGTTTTACCACGAATAGCTTGAATAGTCAACATACATACATTTATCATACAAGGTCTTGAAGCAATTGATTATATTGAGAAGGAACATAAATCTACTCACTTCCTTTGGATAACAAATAATTTAACACTTTTTAGAAAAGATGAAGACAAAATTCAATATCAAAACAACTCCACAAATATGAATCGAAATCTCTTCTTTATTCCCTCCAAAATCTAACAAAAGAAATTACAAAAATGGCCTACAAAGCACCTAGGAAAAATGAGTTCACTATATGACCTCTCTCCAAAATCTGCCACCCCTAAATTGATCATAAAAAATCAATTTTATAGCCTGCCTATGCCTCAAATCCAAAAATCTAAACCCCACAAATTGCCTAATAATTGGCCCAAAAACATGCCAATAACTAAGCCTATGAAAGCTCGAGTCTAAGTGCCCCTTAATACTGGCTTATAATAATGAAATTATCCTTTTACAATTTATAACCAATATTTAATATTTACTTAATATTAGATCAGATCTAATATTAAATAACCTAACTTTCAACTCCTAACTTAGATAAAAAAAACTCTAAGTGTGAAATATGCAAAGTGGAGAAAGTCGACATGACTGTTCAATCCACTTGCAATACAATTCAAAAACAAAGAGATGAAAGTGTGAGGTGGCATTGTGCAATTTTCAAGACTCTGCAGGAATGTGACATCTACATTAATGGCATTGAATGTCATTCTTCTTGTGGACTCCAAATTGCTATGTTCATTTTTCACTCTCGGCACTTGTGCTTATCTCATTCTTCCTACAAAAGAATAGGGAAGATGAAACCCTAACTGATAGGAAAGTCTTCAAAAACTTCTGATGAAGAAGCTCAACATGTTGACTATGAATGAATCCCACTCTTTGAACTCAAGCTCACTGCTACTCCAAGTCGACTGTTATTTGGTTGTTTATTTTCTCGGTAGAAAGGTCATGACTGGTAAGTTTTCATGTCTATTTTGAAACTTGAGTTCATCTCCATGCAAAAAATCAATCTTGTATCATATCTTTAACTCACTATTTGTATAATGTAATTGAAACTGCTCTATGTTGTCACCATTATTTGAATTTATCTTTAACATAGTCAACTGTTCATCATTCACTGATTTGGCATTATTTCTTGCATCAGTTTTTTTTTTTAAACTCGGCTTTGATGTATTACTCTCCATGTGTGAGTTAAGCCGCGAGCTCCAAGTTGACCCTATGATGATAGTCTCATAACCAATGTTCTCCTACAGTGCATGTGAGTTTTAGAAGAATGAGCACATTTCTTTCTATTTTTTCCTTAAAATCTGCAATTTTGACAATGTCACAACTGAACATGTTGTATTCTTATAGAACTCGGGTTCACTATTAAAACCCGTCAACTGCTATTTGTTTGTTATTTCAAAACTGTGTCCTCACCTTGCTTATTCCAAATAAAGAACTCGACATTTGAAAGACTTGGGAGTTCTTCAAGGCTTCTTGGTCTTCTAGCCAATATATCACCATGTCTACTTTTCGATGACTGATGCTTTGTCATTGTAACATTTTTGTTCCGATGTATCAGTCAGAACTAGCAACTGGTGAACTCCCTTTTCGGCTTGATAAAATACACAGCCATGACTGTTAAATAAGAATAGTGATTTCATGAACTTATTATTTTTAAAAACCTGATTCTTCATTAAGCTCTTTGCTTTGCCTTTTGAAAATTTGTAAAATGACACTCACAACTTGATAAACACAATCTTAAAGGCTCGGCTGTAGATATACATTGCTTCACTGTATTGTGTTTACTTGATAAAAACAAAGAGCTAGCTTCATATACTATTGCTACTAGGTCCAAATGTATCATTTAAATGCTTTGACAGTAAACATCAACCAAGATACATGATACCAAACTATTTGATTTTCTGTTGTGGATCAATAATCCAGATATAACAAGACTTGAATTTGATGAAATTTCTAGCAAACGAAACTTTTCCATGGGGTTCAAGCACAGGCTCGTGACACCCATAAAACAAGCTACCGTAACCATGTACCAATTTCTTTTCAGCATATGAACTACTTATTACAACATACTGCATCCTTTATAATATCTTGACTGTGACAAATACCAGTCTATTTTGGACAATGTATTTCTCTGTTAAGCTTAAAATATCAAAATTATCGCATTATGTTAGTGGACATGACCCAGTGGTCAATTTTGGGCATCCATCATACCACTGGTGTGCTCACTAACATAATGCTACACAATTGTCTTTAACACTGCTTTTCACTCTGTGTGCATGCTCATTTTGCTATTGCATTTAATATCATAAATATATGCAGCTATGAAAGAATTGATATTGTATGATGTTCTCATTCTTTTTGCATTGCTTAGATCTAGTTGGATCTAACAAACTCTTCTAACAATGATGCAGGACAACCCTTAAAAACATAAGACCGAGATAGATACAGACTCAAGATGAAGATCGGAGGACTAGGACCAGACACGACAACCAGCTCCAGATATGCAGATAACTTCAAGGCAATGCAGAGGACTTATTCATACCCCTATCTCTTCTTTCTTTTTTGTACTTGTACTCTATTTATTGATAAGAAATGTGAAGTACGAAAAGAGATTTTTGTAAATTACATTCAGTATGAATGCACAATGTAATGATCAATTATGAATTTGAAAGTTTTAACATTTGATCAATACTTAGAGTACAATGAAAATCTGATTTGAATGGAATAATAAAATAATGATTCAGATAACTTGAAAAGCGCTGCTGAATGAAAGAACCTAAATGCACCCTTACTATTTGTCTATTATTTTTCATGATGAAAAATAGGGTAACATTTTTGGCAACTTCTCCTTGATGTCTACCTCCTAGACACGAACTCAGACCTTATCATTGGGAAATAGGAGTCAGATAATTGGAACATGCATGAATGCAACCTTATTGAAACAAAAATGAACCTAAACTTAGACCTAGACTTATGCAACTTAAAACCTAGTGCTGGACTGCACTTATTGAAATGAAAACCTAAATTAACCTCTTTTAACCAGCTTGAAGCCTGGCTAAACAAAACCATTCACTGATTGTGAGAAATAACTTCCCATCCTTTTGAGCTTAGAATAGTCCTCATGCTTATGAATAATCATCATGAAATGAGCATATGAGATGAACATGATCATTTTCTTGACAAAGATTTGATAGCTATGAAGTTTACTTACTTGATCTAACTAGCTGTAAACATCCTCATTCTTAAGAAAGTTAGCCATCAGCAACAAGACTTTACTTTCTTGATCAAACAGAACAACAACCTGATTGAATTCCTTCTCAGCTTCTTCTGTTGGCAGAACTTCATGCAGAGGTGTTGGTACAACTTGTACTTATTTACTAGCCTCCATCTTGGCCAAATGCCTGATAGGATAGCTTTGTCTGATAATAAACTTATAGCTCTCTTTGATAACTTCAGTAGTTTGATAGATCTGCTCATCATGCTGGCTGGGAATAATCTCGTCCTGTAGCTTGCCAGTGTCTTGTCATCAAGATGTAAGCAGAACTGCTCCATTTCATCCCAAAATAAATCTTCTTCTTTAACTTCCTTAATCTTTTTTAGGAGAAGTATATTCTTATCAGCACAATCATCATGATTTGCTGAAATCTTCTTTGACTCATCATGTTCAGAAAGAACCTTCTTTAGACTATCAGCAACCTCTTGTTGAATGGTCTCCTTCTCTTCTTCCAGCTGAAAACACTTTTTAATCTGCAACTGATAAGCTTCTTTGTACTTCATAGCTGCAAAAGCCAAGATCTTTATCTTCTCTTGTTGATCCCAAAACTCCTTTTCATGAAATTCCTCATGAGATCTTAAATCTCTTTGCGCCTCTTCTTGAAATTTCTCTTGAAACTCTTGATAAGCTTTTAACTCCTTTTCTTTTTGTAACTTAAATTCAATACCTTTATTAGACATGGTGATTAAGAGATCTCATCCTTGTTGAAGCTTCTTTCCATAAGCATCTTTCTGAGCTTCCAACCCACCTGTAATCTTGGCTTCATTCCTCTTATATTGCTCAGCTAGATACCTCTGATAAGCTTGATCCTGCTGAGCCAATGCTTGTTGTTGTTGGATTTGGGCCTGATAAGCATACTCTTCTAGCTGTCTATTCAATTCTTGTTGAAATTCAAACTCTTGCTGCCGTTCAATATCTTCAATCTGCATAAACATATTCTGCAACATACTTGCAGTATCTCCATTCTGTGAACTATTATTATTTGCAAAATGATGCAAATCAAATTGTGATTGCTGACCTTGATAGGGATGAAAATAATTCTCTTTAACAGAATTTTCTTGAAATGAAGGAAAATAGCTCCTGATCTTTGCAACTAGCTCATCTTCCTCCATGGAACATCAGATATGTGAAAAATGACCTCTTTCAGGTCTGAATCTTGTTGAATGCACACCAAAACCATAAAGTACTACAATCCAATTTGACCCATTCATTGAAGAACGTGTCCCATCGAGCGTGCCAAAAACTATTCAAGTTTAGAATTGTCACCCTAACTTAGGCATTAGGGCTACACGACAATTCCATCCTAACAATGGAAACCTCCTCAAGCTGTCGGTAGACTTTGAATAAGGAGGAATCTCCAGATTCTAGGCCGGTTCCTATTAAATATGGAATATCACTTCCTGATCTATAACTTGTTGGGAAAAGGGAAAAGAGTACTTATAACTAAAACTAGATTAGGGTGATACACCAAGAAATATTTCAAACTTTGCAGAAAAGATAAAACATCAATCCTAACTCATAAATGAAGATCTCAACACTCTGAATCTCTGCTCAACATATAGGTTAACAAAACTTACTATCAGGGTTTTACCACGAATAGCTTGAATAGTCAACATACATACATTTATCATACAAGGTCTCGAAGCAATTGATTATCTTGAGAAGGAACATAAATCTACTCACTTCCTTTAGATAACAAATAATTTAACAATTGTTAAAAAAGATGAAGACAAGATTCAATATCAAAACAACTCCACAAATATGAATCAAAATCTCTGCTTTATTCCCTCCAAAATCTGACAAAAGCGATTACAAAAATGGCCTACAAAGCACCTAGGAACAATGAGTTCACTATATGCCCTCTCTCCAAAATCTACCACCCCTAAATTGATCATAAAAAATCAATTTTATAGCCTGCCTATGCCTCAAATCCAAAAATCTAAACCCCACAAATTGCCCTAATAATTGGCCCAAAAACATGCCAATAACTAAGCCTATGAAAGCTCGAGTCTAAGTGCCCCTTAATACTGGCTTATAATAAGGAAATTATCCTTTTACAATTTATAACCAATATTTAATATTTACTTAATATTAGATCAAATCTAATATTAAATAACCTAACTTTCAACTCCTAACTTAGATAAAAAAAAACTCTAAGTGTGAAATATGCAAAGTGGATAAAGTCGACATGACTGTTCAATCCACTTGCAATACAATTCAAGAATAAAGAGATGAAAGTGTGAGGTGGCATTGTGTAATTTTCAAGACTCTGCAGGAATGTGACATCTACATTAATGGCATTGAATGTCATTCTTCTTGTGGACTCCAAATTGCTATGTTCATTTTTCACTCTCGGCACTTGTGCTTATCTCATTCTTCCTACAAAAGAATAGGGAAGATGAAACCCTAACTGATAGGAAAGTCTTCAAAAACTTCTGATGAAGAAGCTCGACATGTTGACTATGAATGAATCCCACTCTTGAACTCAAGCTCACTGCTACTCCAAGTCGACTGTTATTTGGTTGTTTATTTTCTCAGTAGAAAGGTCATGACTGGTAAGTTTTCATGTCTATTTTGAAACTTGAGTTCATCTCCATGCACAAACTCCAGCTTGTATCATATCTTTAACTCACTATTTGTATAGTGTAATTGAAACTGCTCTATGTTGTCACCGTTATTTGAATTTATCTTTAACATAGTCAACTGTTCATCATTCACTAATCTGGCATTATTTCTTGCATCAGTTTTTTTTTTAAAACTCGGCTTTGATGTATTACTCTCCATGTGTGAGTTAAGCCGCGAGATCCAAGTTGACCCTATGATGATAGTCTCATAACCAATGTTCTCCTACAGTGCATGTGAGTTTTAGAAGAATGAGCACATTTCTTTCCATTTTTTCCTTAAAATCTGCAATTTTGACAATGTCACAACTGAACATGTTGTATTCTTATAGAACTCAGGTTCACTATTAAAACCCGTCAACTGCTATTTGTTTGTTATTTCAAAACTGTGTCCTCACCTTGCTTATTCCAAATAAAGAACTCGACATTTGAAAGACTTGGGAGTTCTTCAAGGCTTCTTGGTCTTCTAGCCAATATATCACCGTGTCTACTTTTCGATGACTGATGCTTTGTCATTGTAATATTTTTGTTCCGATGTATCGGTCAGAACTAGCGACTGGTGAACTCCCTTTTCAGCTTGATAAAATACACAGCCATGACTGTTAAATAAGAAGAGTGATTTCATGAACTTATTATTTTTAAAAACCTGATTCTTCATTAAGCTCTTTGCTTTGCCTTTTGAAAATTTGTAAAATGACACTCACAACTTGATAAACACAATCTTAAAGGCTCGGTTGTAGATATACATTGCTTCACTGTATTGTGTTTACTTGATAAAAATAGAGAGCTGCCTTCATATACTATTGCTACTGGGTCCAAATGTATCATTTAAAAGCTTTGACAGTAAACATCAACCAAGATGCATGATAGAAAACTATTTGATTTTCTGTTGTGGATCAATAATCCAAATATAACAAGACTTGAATTTGATGAAATTTCTAGCAAATGAAACTTCTCCACGGGGTTCGAGCACGGGCTCGTGACACCCATAAACAAGCTACCGTAACCATGTGCCAATTTCTTTTCAACATATGAACAACTTAATGCAGCATACTGCGTCCTTTATAATATCTTGACTGTGACAAATACCAGTCTATTTTGGACAATGCATTTCTCTGTTAAGCTTAAAATATCAAAATTATCGCATTATGTTAGTGAGCATGACCCAGTGGTCAATTTTGGGCATCCATCATACCACTGGTGTGCTCACGAACATAATGTTGCACAACTGTCTTTAACACTACTTTTCACTCTGTGTGCATGCTCATTTTGCTATTGCATTGGATATCAGAAATATATGCAGCTATGAAAGAATTGATATTGTATGATGTTCTCATTCTTTTTGCATTGCTTAGATCCAGTTGGATCTAACAAACTCTTCTAATGATGATGCGGGACAACCCTTAAAAACATAAGACCCAGACAGATACAGACTCAAGATGAAGACCAGAGGACTAGGATCAGACATGACAACCAGCTCTAGATATGCAGACAACTTCAAGGCAATGCAGAGGACTTATTCATACCCCTATCTCTTCTTTCTATTCTGTACTTGTACTCTATTTATTGATAAGAAATGTGAAATATGAAAAGAGGTTTTTGTAAATTACATTCAATATGAATGCACAATGTAATGATCAATTATGAATTTGAAAGTTTTAACATTTGATCAATAATTAGAGTACAATGAAAATTTGATTTGAATGCAATAACAAAATGATGATTCGCATAGCCTGAAAAGCACTGTTGAATGAAAGAACCTAAATGTACCCTTACTATTTGGCTATTATTTTGCATGATGAAAAATAGGGTAACAATTACCTCACTCATTCCTTCCAACACTTGCTTGATATATGCAATGTTTGAGCAATTAGTAGCAGCAGCAACATACTTTGCTTCAGTTGTAGACTGAGAAATACAAGCTTGATTTTTACTTGTCCAGGTTACAATTCTTTCACCAAAGAAGAATGCTCCTTCGATGGTGCTTTTTCTATCATCTACATTTCCAGCCCAATTAGCATCGGGATAGACCATCAGTTCAAACTTACCTTCCTTAGGATACCATAAACCATTATCCTCTATCTTTTTAAGGTACCTTAAGATTCTTTTAGTAGCAGTCATGTGTGATTCTCTAGGGTTAGCAGAAAATCTAGCAACAATTCCCACAACATGTGCTATATCTGGTCTACTGTGAACTACATACATTAGCTTACCAATCATGGATCAGTAAAGTGTTTGGTTTACCTCTATATTTTCATCTTCCTTTGTCAGTTTACATCCAGTAGCCATTGGTTTTCCCACAGGTTTAGCATCTTCCATGCCAAATGTCTTCAAGACTTCCTTTATGTACTTAGACTGTGTGATGAATATCCCATCACTCTGCTGAATCACTTGTAGTCCTAGAAAGAATTTAATCTCTCTGAACATAGACATTTCAAACTCATTCCTCATGTTATCAGAAAAAGATTTACATACATGATCTTGACCTCCAAAAATAATATCATCAACAAATATCTCAACAATAAGAATAGTGTCGTTAGTATCACCTTTCATGTACAAATTGTTGTTCTCACTAGTTCTTACAAATCCAATACTTAACAAGTAAGTATGCAGCCTTTCATACCAAGCTCTCAGTGCTTGCTTCAAACCATATAAAGCTTTATGTAATCTACATACCATGTTTTTGTTGTCCGGATCAACGAATCCTTCAGGTTGTTCTATGTAGACCTCTTCTTCAAGTATACCATTCAGAAATGCTGACTTCACATCCATTTGATAAACTTTAAATTTCTTGTGTGCAGCATATGCAAGTAGCATTCTAACTGCTTCCAATCTAGCAACAGGTGCAAATGTCTCACCATAGTCAATGCCTTCTTCCTGTGCATATCCCTTGCATACCAATCTATCTTTATTTCTTGTCACTTCACCATTTTCATTCAGTTTGTTCATGAATATCCACTTAGTACCGATAACATTTTTATCTTTAGGTCGGGGTACTAAGGACTAGGTTTTGTTCTTCTTTATTTGTTCTATTTCCTCTTTCATTGCATTAACCCATTTTTCATTCTCTAATGCAACTTTCACATTTTTTGGTTCAAATTCACAAACTAGACATGTACCTTGTCTTGCTTTGCTTCTTGTCTGCATGCCAGCTTGTCTGTCTCTAATAATTTATGTCTCAGGATGATGTCTTCTGACAAAACTAGCCAGTACTTAGTTTCTTCTTTCTTGTTCATCCTACTCAGGTTCATGTGCTTGCTCGGTAGCTCCATCTTGTTCGTCAGTTTCCCTTTCCTGTTCCTTGGGGTTATTTACCTGTTGACCAGTTATCACAGGTTGTGACTTCACTAGATAATCAGGAAGTTCAATGTAAGTGAATCTACCATAGTCTTTTAGTTCTTTTCTACTTTCCTCTATGTTCTTTTCATCAAACTCATCAACACAGACATTGGTACTTTCAATTATCTTATTTGCAACCTTATTCAGGCATTTCTATGCTTTACTCTTAGTAGAATATCCTAAGAATATTCCTTCATCACCTTTTGAATCAAATTTCCCATTTCTCTCATCTTTCAAAATAAAACATTTTGATCTGATTTATGAAAACCAGATTACAATACCTGGTGTGATACCTGAAGTATTGTAGAATTCAACATGAAAATGGAGAAAAACAAAATTGCAAACCAAAAACTGATCCATTCTATTCGAATATTTGAGTTTATACAAGTCTGATGGATCCCAAGGGTCATCAAAATCCCTTGGAAATGAAATGAAGAGCCATCATAATATTTATTACAAATAAACTATTCAAACTATCAAAAATTATCAAAAAACTATATATAAAAATTAGGTCCACTTGGAGAAGGCATAACTTTCTACTCGTAGCTCCAATTTGTGAACTGTTTGATGCGTTGGAAAGGTATTCAAATTATCTAGAACCAAATTTCAAAAGTAAAAACGTTCCGCCCCCAAGCCCAGAAATGCACCGAAGACCCTCAAAAATGCAGTTTACTAAAACATAGTAAAATTTGAAAAATTAGATTTTAGTTTTTTTTTTCCAAATTTAATCCTGAGCATTCCTCCCCCCTTGAGGGGCAATGGGCCCCATTGCACTAATCTTCTGCAACAAATGAGGAAATTTTTCTTCAATTTGTTCCTTAGTAAACCACTTGCCTTGATGAGAATGTTGGCCAGCTCGAACCACCCGATACAGAGGAATGTTTTGATTTCTCAAAGTCTTTAAAATGACTTCACTAACATGGTCACACTGGACTGGAATAGTAGTAGATGGATTTAACTCTACAGATTGAATGTGTTCAGTAGCTTGGGAAATATCCAACAAAGGAGGAAAATAGGGTCTCAACAATTCTACATTGAAAACTGGATGCAGTCCCAAAAATGATGGCAAATTAAGTTCAAAAGCATTCTCACCAACTTGTTTCACAATAGTATATGGACCATAACAAAGAGGATGAAGCTTCCTATTTGGTCTGTGTAGGTGCTCTTTCTGAAGATGTAACCATACCTTGTCACCGATCTGAAACTTGTGAGGAGTCCTATGTTTATCATGCCTTTGCTTATACTTCTAATTACTTTGCTCCAAGATCTCATGAACTTGCTGTTGGAGGTGTCTAATGTTGTCAATGAATTTTTTTGCTTTATCTACCTGCTTGTCACCATTCAATGGACTATTAGATTGTAGAGATGGTATTGCTACATCCACAGGTGCCAATGGTTGGTACCCAAGAGAAACCTCAAATGGATTGTGCCCTATAGTACTATGGAGTGCACGGTTGTAGCTATGTTGCACATAGGGTAAGCTTTCATCCCATGTGTGAGGATGTTTGGAATGATACATCTGTAAAATATGAATAATCATTGGATTCACCACCTATGTCTGCCCATCTGTTTGGGGATGGAATATTGTGGAATTTGTCAACTTGGTGTCCATTTTAGCCCATAGTGCAGACCAAAATTTGCTAATGAACCTGCTATCCCTATCAGAAATAATGGTTTTTGGCAAACCAAAATGAACCCAAACATGTTCAAAAAATAGCTTGGTAGTATCTTCTACAGAAATCATCTTTTTACATCCCACCATGATAGCCATTTTAGAAAACCTATCTACCACAACATATACACAATCATGCCCTCGCCTGGTAGTTGGAAGTCTAGACATAAAATCCATTGAAACAGACTACCATGGCTTATTAGGAATATGTAATGGTAAGTATAGACCCAACTTACGGTTTGTTGGCTTTGCAATTGCACAGGCTGCACAAGCTTGTATATGTGAAATGATATCCTGCTTCATTTTTGGCCAATAGAAATACTTTTGAAGGATAGCAGTAGTCTTACCAATACCAAAATGTCCTGCAACATGACTGTAGTGAGCTTCCCATATCATTTTCTTTTGTTCCTCAGTGGGTACACATATCTGACCGTTATGGCAAAGCAACCCATCCTGCAAGTGAAAATTAGGGATAGACTTTCCTTCTACCAAATTACCATAGATGTTAGCAAAATCAGGGTTAGTACCATATAGTTGTTCCCAAGTTGATGATTGATGACCACATGAATCCAACACTATTGTCAAACCTGCAATTGGAGGCCTACTCAAACAATCTGCCACCTTGCTACTGCTTTCTTTTTTATGATGAATGTTGAGGTGAAATTGTTGTAGATAGGTTGACCACCGTTGATGTCTATCATTCTACAACTTCCCTTTTGTTTGCAAGAATTGAAGTGGTTTATGGTCTGTATGTATAACAGTTTCCTTTCCCAGTATATAGTGTTTCCATTGTTTGTAGGCCTGAACAATGGCATACAACTCCTTATCATAGGTGGGATACCTACATACTGTATCAGAAAAAGTTTCACTGTGATAGGCAATAGGATGCCCATGTTGTGTGAGTATCGCACCAAGAGCATAATCAGATGCATCTGTTTCTATCTCAAATGCTTGGTGTAGATCTGGAAGGACCAATACTGGTGTTGAACATAGTCTTTTCTTTAACTCCTCAAATGCTTGTTGATTTGCCTCTATCCACTAAAATTTTTCTTGTGCTCCACCCCTTAGTGATTGATTAAGAGGCCATGATATGTGTGAGAAACCAAACACAAATCTGCGATAGAAGTTGGCTAAGCCCAAGAAGCTGCAAAGTTTTGTGAAATTTTTAGCGGATGGCCAATCTCATATTATTTGAATCTTTTCTAAATCAACATGAACACCCTTAGTGTCAATGATATACCCTAAGTATTAAATACTCTGCATACCAAAAGAACACTTCTCAATGTTGGCATAAAGTTTGTTTTTTTGCAGAGTTGAAAGAACTTGTTCAACATGCTGCAAATGCTCAAACCAAGTTTTGCTAAAGATGATTATGTCATCCAAATAAACAACTACAAAAGAATCAATGAATGGTCTAAGCACATCATTCATCAATCTCATAAATGTGGTTGGGGCATTTGTTAGGCCAAAAGGCATGACCAACCATTCAAACAAACCTTCCTTAGATTTAAATGCAGTCTTCCACACATCTGTTGGATCAATTGGTACTTGGTGGTATCTAGACTTCAAGTCAATTTTTGTAAAGAAATTAGCCCCCCTAAGTTGGTCCAACAAATCATCAATTCGAGGGATTGGGTATCTATTTTTAACAAAGATTTTGTTTAATGCTCTATAATCAATACAAAGCCTCCATGTCCCATCTTTCTTTTTAGCAAGGACAATTGGACTTCCACAAGGTGAAGCACTTGGATGAATGTGTACTTTCTGAATCAACTCCTAAATTTGTCTCTTACTCTCATCATTTTCCAAAACTGACCTCCTATATATTGGCTCATGTGGTAGCGGTGTGCCTGGGATTAAATCAATAGAGTGCTTGACTTGACAGTGTGTTGGTACTCCCACTGGTGGTTTAAACACAGTATGATATTCTTTCAAAATTTTATCCATCTGATTTTGTTGATTCTCTGTTACCTTAGCATGTGTATTAAGAACAACTAACTTTGTTTGTTCAAGGTGAATCATGAGTAGAACAAAAGCTCTAGTTTGAGCAATCAAGCGTTTACATTGTTTAGCACTAATTAAAGAAGCATTTTTTGTTGGACATACCTCTGGTATTCGATACCTCTTCCCACCAAGCTTGATTTTAACTACGTGGCCTGGACTCATACACCCCATGCCTCTGATACATGTATGGCTACCCTAGCAAGACATCGCATACATCCAATGGTGCTACATCGCATATCACTTCATCCTTGAAAGGCTTGATTGAATATGGCAAACGACACTGTTGATTTATTTGAATATCTTGTCCCCCTTCATTTACCCATCCCATAGAGTATGGTCGTGGGTGTCTTGTCACTTTCAGATTTAATCTTTTGACTGTCTCCCTAGAGATCAAATTCTTTTGACTCCCACTGTCAACAATAAAATGCAGAGGCTTTCCATCAACCCACATCTATGAATGAAAAAGTCTCTCTTCATCTTCACGGGGCAATACTTTAGCAGTTCCAAATATGGCATATGGGTTTGCTTCTATGATGGAATCATTCTCCTCTTTCTCAGAATTATTTACTGGTGATGATTCAGGTTCAGCTTCCTCTCCTTGTATTTCTGTCATCAAATTTTTAATGCTTCGACAATCCTTTGTGTTATGGGTTGGGGACTTATGCATCTCACACCACATGCATGTGCCTATTTGTGTCTTTTTAGTAGACCACCATGTGTTCTTGGGTGAATTTGAATGAGGTTCCTTGGTCACCTATTTTCCTACAAATTTATTGCCACCTTCAACCCTTGGCTTGTTGTTTGCAAAGTAGTCCCTCTTCCCTTTCTGCTTGAATTTATCTTCAATTTTTGTAGCATATTTATAGGTAGTTGCCAATGTCTTAATATTCAAAAATTCCATCTCTGTTTGAATATACCTGTGAAGTCCACTCCGATATTTCAAAATTTGATGCTTCTCTGAATCATCAATACCGAGTTTTGCTAAAAGTGAATGGAATGTATTGGTGTAATCTTGCACAGACTAATCCCTCTTTTGTTGAAGAAGCTACCACTCTATGTATTTCTATTCATATACATCCTTCGGAAGGTAAGCTTCTTTTATTTATTCCACAAATTCTCCCCATGTGGGCTTCTTATCAAGAGAAATTTCAAAACCATCTTCAACAAATGATTCTCGTTCTTTATTTGCGACTTTGGTTTCCCATGCTAATTTCACATGGGTTTCAGCTTTGAGGAGAGAAAATGTTATCTTTTCTACATCTGAGAAATTATTTATAGAAAAGTATCTATCAGACTTTGATAACTAGTTATCAACAGCTTCGGAATCGACCTTTCCTTCAAAATTCGGGATGTCAAAATTGACCTGCACTTTGAAAGGGGTATTTCCACGAAATGATGTTTCTGATTTAGAGGGTTTTTGATTCTATAGGAGGTGTGAAAATTTACTCATCATCTCCTCTCATTTCTTATTTAAAGCTTCTTCGACCAACTTCTTAACATCATCGTCTAACATCTTCGATTGTGTGCATCTCAAAGGTGGGTATTTTGACAAATCTTGTGTATCCAATCCCAATCTTTGGTAGGAAGACCTTGTGTAAATAGGCATAAAGGAGCATTCCCACTCTGATACCAATGATTTGATTTATGAAAACCAGATTACAATACCTGGTGTGATACCTGCAGTATTGTCGAATTCAACACGAAAATGGAGAACAACAAAATTGCAAACCAAAAATTGATCCATTCTATTTGAATATTTGAGTTTATACAAGTCTGATGGTTCCCAAGGGTCATAAAAATACCTTGGAAATGAAATGAAGAGCCATCATAATATTTATTACAAATAAACTATTCAAACTATCAAAAAAAACTATATATAAAAATTAGGTCCACTTGGAGAAGGCATAACTTTCTACTCGTAGCTCCGATTTTTGAACCGTTTGATGCGTTGGAAAGGTATTCAAATTATCTAGAACCAAATTTCAAAAGTAGAAGCCCCAAGCCTAGAAATGCACTGAAGACCCTCAAAAATGCAGTTTACTAAAACATAGTAAAATTTGAAAAAATAGATTTTAGTTTTTTTTTCCAAATTTAATCCTGAGCACATTTGCTTCCAAAAATTTTGAAATAACTTACAGTAGGTTTGTGTCCAAACCATAGCTCATAGGGTGTCTGATTGATGTCCTTCTTCAGTTGTACTCAATTAAGCACATATATAGTTGTACTGACAACTTCCCTCCAGTATGTTTGAGAAATATTCTTTTACAGCATTAGTGCTCTTGCACAGTCAATTATTGACTTGTTCCTTCTTTCAGCAATCCCATTCTGCTGAGGTGTTCTCGGTGCAGAGACCTATCTTTTGATACCATGCTCATTACAAAAATTATTAAATTCATCAGAGATAAATTCACCTCCTCTATCAGATCTTATGCATTTTAATTCTTTTCCAGTCTCTTTTTCTACCTTTGCCTTATACCACTTAAACATCTTAAATGCTTTAGATTTTTCTTTTAAGAACATAATTGTCATCAGTCTAGTATAGTCATCAACAAAAATAATAAAGTATCTATCACCATAATAACTCTGAGTTCTCATAGGACCACATAGATCGGTATGAACCAACTCAAGTATCTTCTTTGTTGATTAGTCTTTGCTTTTAAAACTAGACTTAGTCATCTTACCTTTCTGACATTCATGACACATAACATGATCTGGTTTTGACAAGTTAGGAAACCCTCTAACTCTTTTCTTCTTACTAATCTTGATCATGCTATCAAAGTTCACATGGCATAACCTCTCATGCCACAACCATGCATCTTCATCCTTCATTAATAAACAAGAAGACTGATCAATATCAAGGTAAAATATATTACCTCTGGATTGTGTACCGGTTCTAACAAGTCTTCCTCCATCATCATAGATTTTTACGTTTCTGCTCTCAAAAGCAAGTCGGTGGCCTAAATTATTCAGTTGTGCCACCCTTAACAAATTATAGTTTAGTCAATCTACGCAGTATGCATTTTCACATTTTATTATATCATTAATCATCAGTGAACCTTTACCTCTTACCATACTGAGTGCATCATCTCCCATCCTAATAGATCCTCCATCATATTCATCAAGTAGATCAAATTTCTCTATATCACCAGTCATATGATGTGTACAGCCACTGTCTATGATCCATGTATCATTTCTACTTATTTTAGAGATCAGTGTTGTTTCTTCATGTTTCTCTTCTTCCTTTGAGTCATCTTTCATAGCAACAAATACTACTACATTATCATTAGTATCAGATTCAGATTCAAATTCTTCAGCTATGTAACATACCTTTTTACCTTTGTCATAGCTATCTTGGTTATCTCTGTTGTTGTGTCGGTAGTCTTTGTTGACTCTTCTCCCATAGCTTCCTTCAGATCGGTCTTTGGATCTATCATAATCTTTCTTATTCGGACATCTAGCAGCGATGTGGCCAACTTCTTTAAAATTAAATCATGCCAAAGGTAGCTTACCTCTATATCTCCCTTTACCTTTGGGTAACCTTCTGGCCATAAGAGCTTCAAGCTCATCAAGTTCTTCATCGGTACCACTATCACTATCATTATTCTTATTATTTCTGCTACTAGATTTACCAATCTTCAAAGAAGACATGAAAGTAGATTCAACCGAAGGTACAACACTATTGTCAAAGTTATTCAATTCAAAGTTTGTAAGCCTACCGATCAGTGTGTCAAGAGTAAGGTTGGATGTAGCTCTTGTTTCATGAATTGCAGAGATCTTGATTACATAAACTGGCAGTAAAGTTCTGAGAATCTTGCTTATCACTGTTTCATCCTCAATAATTCTATCTGATGCTCTAATAGCATGTACTATCTCTTTTAGTCTATTTGTGTATTGCACAATGTTCTCACCTTCTTTCATCTTCATATCATCAAAATGACCTCTTAGGCTTTCTTCTCTGGCTCTTTTAACATTCAAATCTCCACTATATATTAGAGTCAGTTTATCCCACATGGCTTTGGCAGTAGTGCATCCCTTAATGTCTTCAAATTCGGCATCGGTGCAGGTAGCAGCAAGTTCCATCATAGTAATGTTGTGTTCATGCCTATCTTTCAGTTGATCAAGTTTCAGGGGACCTGGTGTCAGTTCAATGTAGCCATTCTACATCAGTTCAAGTGTTGAGTTCCCAATTCCAGATATGTGCAACTTCATCCAGCTTTTCCATACTACGAACTTCTCTTTGTTCAGCTTTAGCACTTCCCTCTTATACATCTCGAGACCTTTGTGCTGGAGTCCTTAAAACTCTATTCTAAGAAACCATAGCTCTGATACTAATTGTTAAAATAACTAAGAGGGGGGTGAATCAATTATCCAGTGTCCCAAAACAAAATGTATAATCCAAAAATTTATATTTTAGGATCTCTTGATCCCTCCAGTTTCAAATATACATATATTTTGATCCCTTAAGGTCGGAGGTGTCCTTAATACTGGATCTCTTTTGTTTTTAGTTTTATTCTTGTGGAATAGAATATTTCTAAGGGTAAATCCTTGATGGGTTGACTAGTGAGTAGCCACATTCACTAGGTGGTTCAATTCCATCTTTCCAGTTGCGTTGTTTCCTTATGTGGTTCACAATGGGACATAAGTTCTCATTGGGTGAGATAATCACACTCTTCCTTTCTCTCTCTTGAGATGTCTCTCTTATTGTGATCTGGGAGTTGATGAAAACTTGAGTCCCTAGGGGCTTAAGGTTTCTCTTTGTCCCTTGGATTACGATAAGATTATCTTTTCATTTTCATCTCCTTTACTAAGAGTTTGCATCGAGTCCATACTCTTGCTAAAGTGGGGGCTTAATGTATCATCTTAAAATGGAAGCACTTCCATGATAAGAGCATTTAGCCCTCCGAGTAAGTGGTTTTGGGTCATGTTAAGCGCCTTGATCAGGTCTTTGCATGTATTTGGCTTTTCCCCCCATTCTGCTTCCCTCTGTTAGAATAACTGAGAGGGGGGTGAATCAGTTATCTAGTGTCCCAAAACAAAATGTATAATCCAAAAATTCTTCAACTTTTGCTACTCGGTAAACATAAAATACTTTTACTTTTTGTGCTTTTACCGATTGTCAGTCTAAAACTTATAGTAGTTACTGATCAAATCTAACATGTAATATGCAAAGTATGATAACAAACAAATATCACAGTCAACACATAACACAAGAGATTTAACGTGGAAACCCTGTGAAGGGAAAAACCACCTCAGACCAGCAACCCAAAAATGTTCACTCTTCTGAAGTGAGGTCAATGAAGACCCAACCCTGTTAAAGGTTACAAACACATTGTTAGGTGTGACCTTGTTAGAGGATTTTAGACTAGAAGTTATCGTCTAACCAACAGTCACTCTGGGGTTGATAGGATCACAATGTTCACTCTATGAATGAAACATCAAAAGACTTTCATAGTCCACTTGGTTAAGAGATTTGACTGTATACAATGGTTAAATATGTAACAGTAGATGATCTGCCTTGAAACAACTTCAATTGCAGTTTACAGATCAATGTTCAGCTCATTCAAATCTTTCTAATCAATATGTCACTTCAAATTCAATACAATATCAACTTACTGTCCATCGGTAATTACTCTCTATAGCTCGGTAATTGTTCTACAATTTGGTTCTCACTAACCAGTATGATCGAAATGCATGAAAACTTGTTCACGTGATAATTCTATAGTATCTTCTTCTTCCGGTATTGTTTCAACAATGAAACCAATGTCTCTTATATAGACGAGTAAATCATTTTCTTTTTGACCATCAGATTTTGCCACTTAATCTCATTCATTGATTTGGCCGATTTAACCTTCTTCGACTGATGTGTCAGTAACACGTTTCAATTTTCTCTGTTAGATCTTCCTTGAATTATGTTAGCCATCGATCTTCATAACAAACCTTATCTATTACCTCGATTTCATACAATTTCCAATTCATCAATTTATCAGCTAAACTATTCATTTAATTCCTTTATGTTCTACTCGGTTAACAAAGAAATGCATCGGTGAACATAAGCTCAGTTAACACTACGCTTGGTATACACTACACTCTATTGGTGTATACTGGAATGCTTCATTTACTGACAACACTGATTTGTGTCTTTCAGCTCTATTCTTCATCATAGATGAATGCAACATAATAAATTCGATATCACCAAGTCATAGACTCATCAACAAGTTACTTAGTGTATTCCTTATCCTCATTTAACATATACATCTTCCTCATGTAGATATTTATGTTCTTCATCTCTTTCACCTTTCTTCAGATGTTTCGGTATAGTAACTTACAAGATAAGTACTGTAAAGCTAGTTGACATCAATGACAACATAATACTGATTTAATCATCTTACATATCTAATCAATAACTCCTAAGTGATCTTAAATCATAGATTCTTCATTCAGGTTCTAAATTAGTTGTAGTTCATCACCCTCTGCACCTATTTTCAACTTCCTATCTGCATTTCCTAGCATTTTGGGCTGAGGTCCTAAGGTCTTTGACCTCAAGGTCAAAGTTGACCTTGAGGGTCAAAGTCAACCCTAACTTTGACCTAGGTTAGGGTTGATCTCAACTTTTACCTAGGGTAGAGTCGACCTCATCCTTGACCCATAGTTCAAATTTCAAGTTTTTTTGATATCCAGGTATCGGGTTTCAGAAAGATTCTTTTTCCCGCCTCTGGGTCAGCCATTTTGGGTTTTAGAATGGTAAATCCTTAAATTTCATTTAATATGGGTCTATTTCTAGAGGTTAAGGTTAATTGGGATTTAATTCTCCAATGTCAGCCTTCTCTAGAGGTTTGTGCCCTAGTTCACTATAAAAGGAGGCCTTCCTCTCTCAAATTTTCATCCACAATCAAGCAATTTCATGAGCAAGCTCTCAAGTGCAAGCAAGTGAATTCAAGCATTCAAGCAAGCCTTCAAGCATTCATCCATCAAGGAGATCCATTGTTATCCATTGAAGAATTCAATCTCTTTGGAGCCCCCTTGAAGATCCATCCTTCTACATGCATCCAAGCCTCCTCATATGCAAAGATCTATTCAAGATTGGTGTTAAAGATCAAATGCCATTGATTTGAGACATCCTACACTCATTCAAAATCCATTGGAGCATCCCTACTTGTGGATTTGTGGACTCGAATCCTCTACAAGGACTTCAACATAAGCAAGGTGAATTGTTTCATTTACTTTGTTTATGCACATTACAATTTCAATTCAATTTCAAGGTTAATTCCTAAATTGGGGTTTGACCAAGGCAAACCCCCATACAAACAACAAAACCCTCTTTTTCTTGTAGGTGCAGGTACAAAACTTCAGATCTAAGATTAGATTTGGATACCCTTTTTGGCGAACTTTCAAGATCTGTGAACAAAGTCAAAGTTGACCTTTAGAATATTAATTTAGTCTTTGACCTTTTATCGGGGTCAAAGTCTACTTGCTGTCAAAAAGATAAAAGTTTTCTAGGTTTTCTTTGTCTCGGTGTTTCCAGTCTGAAACAGGTTGCAGAATTGCCCGAAACTACACACAGACATCAGAAATTGGCATTTTCTAGATTTGCCCTATTTTGAGGTCAGTATTTACCTTTCAATTATTTTAGATTTCAAGCACATATTCCATTATATGGAAATATAAGGTGTTCTTCCTCTTTCATATTCTCCATAGATTGATTCGATTATGCATTAACCTTTTGGTTGATCAATTTGGATCTCTTCTTTGAAAATTTGGATTTAGAAGTGGATCTCATATTTCCCCTTACATACATCCTAAGGTGGATACGATTTCACCTTATTCAATATATATACATGTATACACACACACACACATATATGTATATATATACACACATGTATATATACATGTATATGTATACACACATGTATATATATGTGTATACACACACACACACACACACACACATATATATATATACATGTATATATATACACATATATGTACATATATATGTACATATATGTATATATATATATATATATATATATATATATATATATATATATATATATATATATATATATATATTGGTGGTCCCATAATAGTGTGTCTCACTTTTTGGCCAAGTTTGACACAAAGATCAACATTTTGAGAAAAAATTTCACTTTCGAACACCTATTGCTGCAAAACTATTAGGAATTTAAAGATGATGTAAACTAGAGTCTTTTAGAATTTTCTTTGTAGTTTTTAAATATTTTTTAAAAAAAAAAAAAAAATCATTTTTCCTTCTACTTCGAAAAGTGGTTTGTGTGAAAAATTGTGTTTTTAAGGAGTTACTATCACTTGGATCAACATAACTTTTTTTTAAAATATGATAACGACGTAATTCTTTCGAGATTATATTTTTAACTTCAATATCTAAAGGATGCAATTGGTTCCATTCATTTTGGGTCAATATTTCATAGTTTATTAAGTTCTAAAGTGACAGTAACTATATTCCAATGCTGCTATCTTTCGGTTTAGGGGTTTATGGCCCTCCCTTTCTGACTTGCATGCTTGGATCTCCAAGCATTGGGAACCCATTCTATCTGATGTGGTTCAGATATACCCTGTGGCAAGGGGTTTTTTTATTGTTAAGTTTGAAAATGCTGATGATAGGAAAATGATTTTGTGTAACAGTTCTTTCACTTGGGAGGGGTGTTTTCCCTTGATGGTCAAACCCTGGTATTAGGGGTTTGATCCTCTTTCAAAGTCATTTAATAAAATACCCTTATGGGTGAGATTGTCAAATCTTCCCCTTCATCTTTGGTTGGATTCGGTTTTGGAAACTGTAGGTGAGGCTATTGGGGATTTCCAAATGGTGGATTCAGATTCCTCTAAAAATTTTAAGACTACTTATGCCCGTATTCTTGTGGAGGTTGATGTCTCTAAGGGTCTCCCTGAGCAGATAATGTTGGTTTCTCCTTTGAGCTCTTGGACACAGAAGCTAGATTACGAGGGTATTACGTTTAGATGTTGGACTTGTCACATGACTGGGCATCTAGCTACGTGGTGTTCTTCAAATAAGGTTAAATCAAAGAAATCACCTTCTTGGTGGTTGGGGGGGCCTCTAACCATCATTATACAATTAGGAAAGTTTCAAAGGAAGGGGGCTCGAATTCAAGCCCTATTCAGAATTATCATGCTTTGGTTGAAGCCTCTGATGATGCTTTGGTTGATTCTGATGTTGTCCCTAATGTTCCTAGTGTTGGCTCTATTGTGGCTCTCACCCAAGATGTTACTGCTATCCCTTCTAGCACTGCTTATGCTACCCCTGTCCAAATTGTTGGTGTTGTCTCTAGTTCAGCGGCTCTGTCTACGGATGCTACAGGTTTTGCTATTCTTATTGTTGTCTTTGGTTCTAAAGTGGGTGATGTTGTCTTTGGTCCAGATGGTGTCTTGGGTGTTGGAGTTTCAAGATCTATTGTGGGCTTGTCTAACTCTTCTTTGGACTAGCAGAAGGCTGTTGAAAAGGTGGAGGATGGATGGACAACAGTCAAGGGAAAAATTTGTAAACCTTCCACTCCTTTTGATATGAACTTATGTTCACATAAGAACGGGCAAAAATGTAAATCCCTATCTCCCTTTTTTGTTTCAGGTTTGGGCTTTTGTCCATTAGGTAGGAACTTTGGTTTGTTCCTTTGGTTTGTTTGGTGGGGCACCACAATTATTTTGGCCTTTTATTGTAATATCTTTTAATGCTCTTGTGTAAGGTTTTGGGTCCTTTCAAAACATGTTTTTACGTAATCAAAACTATAATTTACACATAAGGTCACTTGGATCGCTCTAACTTGATATGTGTATATCGAAATTCATTTTTTTCTTTTTCCTTTTTATAGAAAGGTAACACAAATACTCTTTTCCTACATATTTTTCATAATTGTTTTTTGTAATTTACTATTTTTCCCAAAGTCTTGAAGAGACAGGTTGTTGAATGACCAAACAACCTATATTTAGTTAAATTAATATTTAAAAGTGATAATGAACTCGATATGTATTACAATTATATTCATTAGAAAGCTTGTTCCAAATAGCATCATACTACATAGATAGGTTTTTCAAATGGATTCATTTGATCTGCCAAAACATAAAGTCAAAGTGATTTTTTGTCATCATTTTAATAGGTGCAAAGGAGACTCTATTGTAGGTATGAATGAAGAGTATAGATGTTATATCAATGTTTTTTTAATCTAAGAGGCTTTGAGCTAACCATTTGTAATTAATTCCTTCAAATGGAACCTCTCAAGGCTTAAATCATCATATTTTATTAAAAATGTGTTATTTACATGTGTGTGTGTGTGTGTGTTTACATATATATAATTGTGTGTGTGTGTGTGCGCACGCACACGCATGTGTCTATATATATAATTAAAAAAATTATAAACATAAATTAGATTAAGAGTTTTACACTGTATTTTTTTATTATTATTAAATTTAGAACATATATGCCACTTTTAACAGACCAGTTAAAAATTTGTATTTGTATTGATCTATCACAACCCATGCCAAATAAACATACTATTTATTACCTTTGTGTCTATCATTAAGTAGGTGTGTGACACTTAAATGCTCTATTCAAGATTTAATTAACCAAAAAGAATTTGCAAGTTACTTGGACATGTGTTAAATTATCTCTCACAATTCATCACAATAGACAAGATTCTTTAAAGGATTTATTTAGAAGACAACAACATCTAGCACATCATGTGGCACAACCTTGTGAAGAGAGATAAAAATTGTACATCAATGGAACAATATAAAGTGGTATACTTTTAATAAGGTACATTAACCTTGTTTTAAAAAATTAATAATTAAAACAAATTTATATAAATATATCCAACTATTTAAAAATAATAAAAATTATAAACAAAAATTATGTTAAAGAGTTTTATAAATCATTAGTTTATATTATTTTAAATTTTAAAAAATAAATATCTCTTTAGACTGTCCAATTGGAAAATTGTATTTGTATTGGCTATTTCATTTATAGAAGTGTGACATAGTTCAAAAACTTTAGCCTTAAATCAAGTTGCCTCTTGTAGAGGGAATTGGCCCATGTCAACCCTTGTCAAAGAAGCATACTAGAGTTATTACTTTTGTGCCTCCCGTCAAGTATATGGAAATACTATGGATAAATGTGTGACAATTAAACACAACATTCAAGATTCAATTAAGAAAAAAGATTTTACAAGTTAATTGGACTTGATGCAATATTATCTTTCACACCTCATCATATTAGATCAGATTCTTCCAAAGATTTATTGACAAGACATCCATAACTAGCACATCGTGTCATACTTCATGAAGAGAGAGACAAAAACTACATCCCAATAGTTATCAAATAGAACAATATATGTCAGTCCATAATATCTGGCCATTATACTTTAAACATGATTCACATAATGAGAATCCAAGTGAGGTAAGGGTTCTTAAGATAAAGAAAAATTGATGTGAAATATTCTATCATTACAAGACACCTTTGTTCATAAAAAAATTAAAATTAGTAGAGTATATTTCATTTATATATCATGAAGTTATGAGAAAAGGTTACATTGGTGTAATAATTCAAGTGATAGATCTTGTGGTTCCATTTTAAGATTAGATTTTTTTTTTGTTCATTTTTGTTTTCCACATGTTTTGAATTCTTGAAATATTTCATCATTACACCTTTGTTGATAAAAATAATTAGTAGAGTATGTTTCATATATCATGATGTTATGGGAAGAGGTTCTAGTAGGGTACTAATTCAAGTGATACATCTTGTGGTTCCATTTTAAGATTAGATTTTTCATTTTATTTTCTTTTCACATGTTTTGAGTTCTTGGAATATTCCATCATTATATGACACCTTTGTTCATAAAAAACAATAAAGTATATTTCATTTATATATTATGATGCTATGGGAAAGGTTCCATTGGGGCAATAATTCAAGTGGTACATTTTGTGGTTCCATTTTAAGATTAGATTTTTATTTTTTTTTTGCTTTCCACATGTTGTTTTATGTTCTATGATTTTCACTTGAAAGAAAGGTTGGTATTCACTTTTTACAAGTTACATATGCTCAATTTTTTTTAATTTAAGGGAAAAAGTAGGGATATCTTCTATCTTTCATACTTCACACATAAAAGTAAGTAGATCTTATATTTTTCATAATCAAGTTTCTTATAATTATGCTACATGCTCATTTTGTGATACATAAGATTCATTTTTCTATGTTTTACCATGTCATCGTGGTTAATTTTTATCCAATCATCTCTTCTTTGATTTGTATGTACGCCTTAAGGGGCACACACAAAATTAAGGGAGGACATATTATTATTAATCATACCTAATTTTTATGCATACTTCATAGGTCAACTCTAGATCATTTCTCTAGCAATCCTACTTCTAGTTGTGTTTTTCTTTTTCTTTTCTTTGTGTTTGTATGTTTTCTCATATATATTCATATCCACATAAAAGTGGAGACAAAATGTGATGGTGAAAAGTGCATATTTTTCATTTTTACCATTTATGTATGTTAGTTTTGGTGACCTAAGAACTTGGTCTTAACATAAGATTTTGATTAATCTGGCTCCTATTTTGACCTTAAAAGTATAACATAATTCTTCCTTAGATATTTGTGAGCTCTGAGATTACTAGTTACTTTCCTACATTTGAATTTGCACTAATGGATTTGATCTACTTTCTACACTTAACTATTAAATCCCTAAAGTTATAAATTTAAAATTAAATCACATGTCAGAGCTTATCCCCTATCAAGAATTCATTATATGTCGACTTATGTGCCAAAATGTTCAAATTGTGTTCCTAAATCAACAATAAAAGGACATCGCCCCTTAAGCCGTTTGCATGCAAAACCCACTATCTATCATTTACTTTTGTAGGGATCTTTATCTAATTGAGTTGTTCTTAGAATCATTCCTCTCAAAATCACTATTGCCTCTATAATAGCATCACATCACATCCACATATTTGGATAGCATTACCCCTTTGTCAAAAAGCTTCAAAACCCTAGTTTCACCAGAGGCCTTTGCACCACTCTTTTGTATTTTAGTTTAAAGTATAAACTTTTCAAGTTACACGTAATATTTAGATAGTGCTTGATACATTCATTGCATGGGTTTTTTTTAATCTAATATGAAATTTTATCATATAAAAAATTTCATTATTTAATAAGCTCCAAAAAAATGTTTGTTAAGATTGTGAACAATTTGTCATATGAAAAAGATCATTGTTTAGCAAGATCCAAAAGAATAAAGATATTAGTTTTCCACGATCCATAGTGCTTCTTGTTGCTTTTTTGGATTACGTTTTGGATCACACTCTCAATATATTTGAATTATTAATTTTAGATTTTAAAATAAAATTGTGGCCTATAAAATCCAAACTCAATAATTCAAATATATTAAGAGTGTGATCCAAAACATTGATGAAGCAAATTAGACACAATTGAATTCAAAAAAACAACAAGAAGCTCCAAAAACTATTTGTTAACATTGTGAATTTTTATTACAGTTCTAAGTATGTAGGAGATATTTTTCATAGCAAGTAAAATTATGATATTGCTATCAAGATTCAACTGTGTAGTTTTGAGTCGAACTCATTGACCCATGTTTCATGAGTAATGGTTTACTAGAGCCCATATCGCATAAGAATGAATAGTACACTTAACACTCATTGCATTTAGGTGATGCTCACATAGGTGAAGCATTGGGCCTTCTCAAGATGTCACTCATCCCATGCTTCTACTCCAACTCAAACACGCTTAACCATAAAATTTCCTCCAAAACCAGTCCCATTTAAATTGTTACATATAAAATAGAAAACTAAAACAAACTATTTTATTATAAGATCCAAACTCAGTAATTCATAATTACTCCATTGAAGATAGATCTACCCTATACAAACCTTGTTTGTTCCTCGCTAATCAGGTTTGGGAGAGGTTTCTGGATTCTCATTGCTATAGTCTTAGTAAAAATTTATAGAGTATTACAAAAAGCTATGGGACGATAATCATTAAATGTCTCTAATTTCTCCTTTTTCGGGATAAGGGCAATAAAGGTATTATTCACCTCCCTGAGGATTTTTCCCAAATTTTTTACTCCTTCTAAAGCCTCAGTAACCTCCATCCCTATGAAGTCCCAACATTTTTGAAAAAAATATGTCAGAAATCCATCTGGTCCTGGAGATTTATCTGGATTCATTTTCTTAAGGGCCATACTTAATTCCTCAAAGCTAAATTTTCCCAACAGTGTTTTATTTTGTTCTTTGGATATAAGCTTTGGGATGTTCTTAATGATGCTTCCTTATGCCCCTAGGTTTTGGTTACCATTATTATTGAATATTTCTTCAAAGTACTTTATTTCCTCTTTTGCAATATCATCTGGGTCCTCTGTTTTTTCCACATCCTTATTTTGAATGGAAGTGGTTCTATTAGCTATTCTACATTTTTTTTGTGTTGTTGTGAAAGAGATTTGTGTTTCTATCCCCCGCTTCAAGCCATGTTTCTCTTGATTTTTATCTCTAAAACAATTCATCTTTGGTTAAGATGTCTTCATAATCCTTCATTAGGCACTTCTCTCTTTCATATAAGGCTAAATTCATCCCTTTCTCTATAGCCTCCTTGTTTAGATTCTCCAATTTTATTTCCAGTTCTTCCTTGTTTTCAAAGATATTCCCAAAGTGTTCAAAATTCCATACCTTAAGCCTTTGCTTAATAATTTTTAGTTTGTCAACCACTTGGTAAATTTTAGATCCTGATAACACAATTTTGTTCCACCATTTTTCTATCATCTTTAGAAAGCCCTCATCCTTAAACCACATTTGTTCAAATTTGAAAGAACAATTGTCTAACTTTTTATCCTTTATGATGTGTAATTCAACTGGGTAATGATCTGAACCTGATATGGGTTTCACTTCTCATTCTAGTGTAAATGGTAGTTTTTTCATATCCCCATTTAAAAGAAATCTATCTAGTTTCTTCACAATAAGGTTGGATCCTTTTCTCCTATTATTCCAAGTGTAGCTATTTCTGGAAGTGGTGATATCTATTAGTTTGTTTCTATTAATCCATTCATTAAAATCTACTGTTGCTTTAGGGAGTTTCTGAGTTCCACCCAATTTTTCTGATGCCTTAGTTATAATATTAAAATCCCCTCCTATGATTGAAATCTCTCCTTTATAAACAATTAATTTTTCTTCAATCTCTTTCCAAACTCTTATTTTCTCCATATTTTGAATAGGGCCATACACATTAAAAATCCTAAAGTTCAACTCCATTTGGGAGCTTCTTACTAAGCCACAACTCCAATTTCCATGATCTTCTAAATATGTTATAGTCAAAAACCTCAGGTCCCATATGAAAACCAAACCTCCTACGGCTCCCCTAGCTAGAGATCCCCGTATCTCCCTAAATCCTAGCTTATTTTTTAAACTCTCTAGATCATTCCTAACTAGCTTCATTTCTTGTAATAAAATGAGTTCTACTTTTGTTTTTTATATGCAGTGTTTTAGGACCCGCTGCTTGTTATGGGCATTTAAACCCCTAACATTCCAAGTTAGGACATTCATGGCAACTTGGGGAGGATCTTCCCCTTCTTTCCATTAAAGATATCAATTAATTTGGATTGACCATGAGCACATCCATCCCTCATTCTCAGTTCTTGTAGGGATTTTATTCCCCTCTTTTTATTTATTTTTGCACAATTAGGGTTATTCTTACTTGGATGAGTCATGGCTATCCCCAACTATTCATGATTGTCAAGTTCCCATTCTTCTAGTTCTGCTAGCAGGTGTTCCACTTCCTCTTTCTCCATCAAATCATCAACTTCCAAAATTTCCTTGATCAATAATTCCTTCTATCTTAGTAGTTCCTCATCACAAATTTCATCCATAAATTCATTCATGAGTTCATTAACTACAAATTCACATAAATGCTTAGAAATGATCCTAACCTCTTACTCCACTCTAGCTTGTCTATCAGGTTCCTTATTTGAAGAGTTTGATGGACATAATGTTTCCTCTTGGATATTTATTGCATTATCCATGTGATCCCCTCCTCTGTAATCCTTTTCCTCTCTATGCTGACGTGTTTCAATTCTTAAGCCTCTTTCTTCATTATTAAGTATTTTTGCTATATCTTTATGAGGCTTCTCCCTTTTGGAGTCCATACCCCCTACGATTGTAGTTTCTATCCCCACATTTTTGCTAAGATCTTGCTTGGAACTTTCCTCACTCCTATTTTTTTCTACAACTATCTCTAACTCTGGTTGGGTTAAAAGGGGGGCATTCATTATGAATCTTGTAGCCTCCCCTCCCTAGTCTACAGAGATAATAGTTCCCACAATAATCAAGGGGAGTGAGGGCACAACTTCTCTTATTTCTCCCTCTTCCATATCATCCCCTATAGGGGATTCCACAATGTCAAAGCCTCCCTTTTCCTTATTAAGGATAATTTTCATATTCGAAGGAGGATAAGGAAAAGAAGGGCTTCAATTTAGGATCAGAGAAGCTAAGGCTAGGTCCTCTATGAAATATCCTTCCACAAATCTTGATTCTATCATGAGTGACCTTCCCTTAATGTGGATCTTTAAAGGCTTAGGTTTACGAATTTTGGCATTCATACTAACTATGATAATTAGACTAGAGAACCTCAATTCAGCTTCTACAAAACCTACATATTTTCCTAACTTGTTACCTATTAGTTCAAGAGTAACTTTTGTTAATAGTTCAATAGGAAGATTAGGAAAAATAATAGTACGATCTATTAAGAAGGAGCCTGGGTTGTTTGGGTTAAAGAAAGGCTACCAGTCAAGGACTTTAAAAGATTTGCCTTTGAAAACTAGGGTATTTTAAAATAAAAATTCTTTTTTTCAAACTGGAGCTGCAACAATCAATGTAAAGAAAATCACTTTCCAAGATAGTTACTTCTAATTTCTTACCATAAGATTCTTTCAACCATCTCACAATAGATTCTACCTATGTACCTGTTCCCATCCATTTGGCATAGAGTTCAAAGTTCTGGCATTATCGTTGGGTATATTCCACTTGATAGCCTTGAAGATCTAGAGTGAGGATTTCCACCATGTTATTAGCCATTGGATTAGGGACGACCACTTCCTGTTTGTTTGCTGGGGCTCCATTCCTAGCCAATTCGGCTATGAGATCTATTTTGGATTTAAGCAAGGGCAGTCTCAGAACTGGATCTCTCAGAGAAATGAAAGAATTAGAATCAAAGTGATGTTTGGACAGAGTCAATCCTGATCTTCTTGTAGAGGGCGGTTTTGACCTATGTGAGTTTTGTGGATAAGGGTGGGAAGGAATTTGAGTTTTTGGGGGATTAAATGCTTCTTCTTATCGTTTGGATCGTTTAGATTTTACAGTAATCCAACCCTCATTATCAAATTCATTCTTTATTAGTTCGGAAAGATTCTAGGAAACCAAGTCTAGAATCGATTTTTAGTAAAAGGGGGGGCATATTTAGCGCGCCAAAAGATAAAACATTGTTTGTCAAGTTTTTCCCTGGCTGTCGGGTTCGCATAGATTGAACAAAACACAGAGTTTGCATGATTCATTTTCGCTAATGAATTATTGGTTTTGTAATTTCAACTAATTTTTATCCTAAGTATATATTCACTTCTTTAGTTAATCAGTAACTATAAATTTACAACTTATAATTTTTGCATAAAATAATTTAGGATCTACTCATGTATTAACCAAGGTAAAATACCTTAATTACACCAATAATTCTACATTTGAAAAATTATTGTAAGTGTTGTATTATAATCAAACAAGTGGTTGTCTCAAAGTTTGAAAACATTAAAATTTATATTTAAATTTTTTTTAAAATATAATGCACTAGAGAAGAAATCATCTCCAAAAAAGTATAAAATATTTTTTAATTATAAAAAAGTTGGACAAAATTTGACATCCTATAGATATATGATGTTTTGCATAAATGTGAATTTTAAAAATTATTTAAAAATGTTCATCAACTTTTTTACCCATGCATTAAATTTTCAAGTTATCTAAGGGAAAAAAATCAAAGAAAAAGTTGTTATATTACTTATAACATCTTATTGACCTTTAAAAAAATGAACAATTAATATTTTTTGTTTAATTTTATGAAAAATTATTCTCAACTATTTTTTTAAATTAAAATTATAAATATAAATTACATAAAGCTTTGTACTTTATTAATTTATATAATTTTAAATTTAAAAATATAAAGATCAATTTTAGACATTCCAATTAATTTTTTTTAATTTTTGATGGCTATTTAAGGGAGACTCGGTTCTAAAATTGTGCATGCCATCAACCTAATTGATTGATGTCAACTCATGCCATTTATAAACATACTAGTTATTACGTTGTGTCTATCATTAGGTATATGTTTTTCTATGGATAAACATGTGGTACTTAAACAAAAAATCTAAGATTCTATCATCAAAAAAGGTTTTACACGCTCCTTGGAAATGTCCAAAATTATATTTCACTCATCATTATAATAGATAGGATTTTTCTATAGATTTATTTTGTTAGATCATTTTTCTAGCTATTCGGCTTCTAAATATTTTTCATATATTTCTTTTCTTAATATTGATATAGCACTTCATAAATTCATCACATGGATTTTGTTATCTTTATTAAAAAAAATGTTGAAACAAATCTAGGGAGTTTGTCATAGGGAAAAATCCATGTTTAGAAAGCTCCATAAGATATTCATTAACATTTTGAGTCTTTATTGCAATTATAAATGTCAAGATCACTTTTTTATGCCACTAATTTTAAAAAATCAAACTTAATAATTCTAATTCATAATTAACTAGTGTAAGATATATATACAAGTATCATTTTTCTCATTACACTCATGAAATCCCAATCTCTTATCAATTCTAAAAAGGGCCAAAACTTTAAAATCTTCAATTTGTAGCCACAAAATATCTTTCAACATGGAAGATGAATTTGAGAAAAGATCTATAATTATATTTAAAATTACATAAACGTGTCTGCATTGGTTATGTTGAGAATATAAAAGAATATAAGGTTAGGAATTCTCTAACCTATAAAATTATCTTTTCTAAGAGATTTTTTGGAGTTTAGAGCTTACTCTGATGAAGAACAATCAAAGGAGAAAGATAAGATCAGAACAATGCACTTAGATAAAGATTGAGAAGCATGAAGATGCACATGTGGAAGAAAAATTGGCTGGATTTGAATTTTTTCTATGGCATCTCATTAACCTTACTTTTAAAACTAACCAATTAAACTAGTTGTGTGTGCGTGTAAGTATATATTTGTATATATGTGTATGTATGTATCTATGTATGTACATATATATATATATATATATATATATATATATATATATATATATATATATATATATATATATATATATATATATATATATATATATATATATATATATATATATATATATATATATATATATATATATATATATATATATATATATATATATATATATATATATATATATATATATATATATATATATATCTAGATATATATATATCTAGATATATATATATATATATATATATATATATATATATATATATATATATATATATCTAGATATATATATATATATATATATATATATATATATATATATATATATATATATATATATATATATATATATATATATATATATATATATATATATCTATATATATATATATATATATATATATATATATATATATATATATCTGTGTGTGTGTGTGTGTGTACATGTGTGTGGGTGTACACATAGGCGCGCATGCACGCACACACACACACATATAATTAAAAAAAAATTATAAACATAAATTAGATTAAGAGTTTTACACTGCATTTGTTTATATTATTTTAAAATTTAGAACATATATTCCACTTTTAATAATCCAGCTAAAAATTTGTATTTGTATTGATCCATGCCAACCTGGATGCCAAATAAGCATACTAGTTATTACCTTTGTGTCTATCATTAAGCAAGTGTGTGACAGTTACATGCTCTATTCAAGATTCAATTAATCAAAAAGAATTTGCAAATTACTTGGACATGTGTTAAATTATCTCTCACAATTCATCATAATAGATAGGATTCTTCAAAGGATTTATTTATAAGACAACATCTAGCACATCATGTGGCACACCTTATGAAGAGAGATATAAACTACATCAATGGAACAATATATAGTGGTATACTTTTAATAAGGTACATTAATCTTGTTTAAAAAATCAATAATTAAAATAAATTTACCTAAAATATATCCAACTATTTAAAAACAATAAAACTTATAAACATAAGTTATGTTAAAGAGTTTTATAAATCATTAGTAGTTTGAAATTCAAAACATAAATATCACTTTTAGATGGTCCAATCAAAAAATTGTATTTGTATTGGCTATTTCATTTATAGAAGTGCGACATAGTTCTAAAATTCTACCCTTATCAAGTTGTCTCTTGTAGAGGTAGTTGGCTCATGTCAACCCATGCCAAAGAAGCATACTAGAGTTATTACTTTTGTGCCCCCCATCAAGTATATGGAAATACTATTGGTAAATGTGTGACAATTAAACACAACATTCAAGATTCAATTAAGAAAAAAGATTTTGCAAGTTACTTGGACATGATGCAAAATTATCTTTCACACCTCATCATAATAGATAAGATTATTCCAAAGATTTCTTGACAAGACATCCATATCTAGCACATCATGTCATACTTCATGAAGAGAGAGACAAAAACTACATCCTAATAGTTATCAAATAGAACAATATATGTCAGTCCACAATATCTGGCCATTGTACTTTTAACATGATACACATAATGGGAATCCAAGTGAGGTAAGGGTTCTTAAGATAAAGAAAATTTGATGTGAAATATTCTATCATTACAAGACACCTTTGTTCATAAAAAAATAAAAATTAGTAGAGTATATTTCATTTATATATCATGGACTTATGAGAAAAAGTTACATTGGTGTAATAATTCAAGTGATATATCTTGTGGTTCCATTTTAAGATTAGATTTTTTTTGTTCTTTTTTTATTTTCCACGCATTTTAAATTCTTGAAATTACACCTTTGTTGATAAAAATAATTAGTAGATTATGTTTCATATATCATGATGTTATGGGAAGAGGTTCTATTGGGGTACTAATTCAAGTGATACATCTTGTGGTTCCATTTTAAGATCAGATTTTTCATTTTATTTTATTTTCACGTGTTTTGAGTTCTTGGAATATTCCATCATTATATGACACATTTGTTCATAAAAATAATAAAGTATATTTCATTTATATATTATGATGCTATGGGAAAGGTTCCATTGGGACAATAATTCAAGTGGTACATTTTGTGGTTCCATTTTAAGATTAGATTTTTTCTTTTTTGTTTTTCCTTCCACGTGTTGTTTTATGTTCTATGATTTTCACTTGGTCTTTCCACTTGAAAGAAAGGTTGATATTCACTTTTTACAAGTTACATATGCTCAATTTTTTTTAATTTAAGGGAAAAAGTAGGGATATCTTCTATCTTTCATACTTCACACATAAAAGTAAGTAGATCTTATATTTTTCATAATCAAGTTTCTCATAATTATGCTACATGCTCATTTTGTGATACATAAGATTTATTTTTCTATGTTTTACCATGTTATCGTGGTTAATTTTTATCCGATCCTCTCTTCTTTGATTTGTATGTATGGCTTAAGGAGCACACACAAAATTAAGGGAGGACTTATTATTATTAATCATACTTAATGTTGATGCATACCTCATAGGTCAACTCTAGATCATTTCTCTAGCTATCCTACTTCTAGTTCTGCTTTTCTTTATCTTTTCTTTGTGTTTGTATGTTTTCTCATATATATTCACATCCACATAAAAGTGGAGACAAAATGTGATAGTGAAAAGTGCATATTTTTCATTTTTACCATTTATGTATGTTAGTTTTGGTGACCTAAGCACTTGGTCTTAACATAAGATTTTGATTAATTTGGATCCTATTTTGACCATAAAAACATAACATAATTCTTCCTTAAATATTTGTGAGCTCTGAGATTACTAGTTACTTTCCTACATTTGAATTTGCACTAATGGATTTGATCTAGATTCTACACTTAAATATTAAATCCCTAAAGTTATAAATTTAAAATTTAATCACATGTCAGAGCTTATCCCCTTTCAAGAATTCATAATATGTCGACTTATGCACCAAAATGTTTACATTGTGTCCCTAAATCAACAATAAAAGGACATCTCCCCTTAAGCTGTTTGCATGCAAAACCCACTATCTATCATTTACTTGTAGGGATCTTTATCTAATTGAGTTGTTCTTAGAATCATTCCTCTCAAAATCACTATTGCCTTTATAATAGCATCACATCACATCCACATATTTGGATAGCATTACCCCTTTGTCAAAAAGCTTCAAAACCCTAGTTTCACCAAAGGCCTTTGCACCACTCTTTTGCATTTTAGTTTAACGTACAAATTTTTCAAGTTACAGGTAATATTTAGATAGTGCTTGATACATTCATTGCATGGGTTTTTTTTAATCTAATATGAAATTTTATCATATGAAAAAGATGATTATTTAATAAGCTCCAAAAAAATGTTTGTTAACATTGTGAACAATTTGTCATATGAAAAAGATCATTTCTTAGTAAGCTCCAAAATAATAAAGATAATAGTTTTCCACGATCCATAGTGCTTCTTGTTGCTTTTTTGGATTACGTTTTGGATCACACTCTCAATATATTTGAATTATTAAGTTTGGATTTTAAAACAAAATTGTGGCCTAAAAAATCCAAACTCAATTATTCAAATATATTAAGCGTGTGATCCAAAATATTGATGCAAAATTAGACACAATCGGATTCAAAAAAACAACAAGAAGGTCCAAAAAATGTTTGTTAGTTCATTGTGAACTTTTATTACAGTTCTAAGTAAGTAGGAGATATTTTTCATAGCACGTAAAATTATGATATTGCTATCAAGATTCAACTATGTAGTTTTGAGTCGAACTCATTGACCCATGTTTCATGAGTAATGGTTTACTAGAGCCCATCTCGCATGAGAATGAATGTTACACTTAACACTCATTGCATTTAGGTGATGCTCAAATAGGTGAAGCATTGGGCCTTCTCAAGATGTCACTCATCCCACTTCTACTCCAACTCAAACACGCTTAACCAATAATTCTCCTCTAAAATCAGTCCCATTTAAATTGTTACATATAAAATAGCAAACTAATACAAACTATTTTATTATAAGATCCAAACTCAATAATTCATAATTACTCCATCGAAGATAGATCTACCATGTACAAACCTTGTTTGTTCCTCTCTAATCAGGTTTGGGAGAAGTTTATGGATTGTCATTTCTATAGTCGTAGTAAATAATATATAGAGAGTACATTACAAAGAGCTATGTGACAATAATCATTAAAGGTCTTTGATTTCTCCTTTTTCAAGATAAGGGCAATAAAGGTATTATTCACCTCCCTAAGGAGTTTTCCCAAATTTTGTACTCCTTCTAAAGCCTCAGTAACCTCCATCCCTATGAAGTCCCATCATTTTTGAAAAAAACATGCCAAAAACCCATCTGGCCCTGGAGATTTATCTGGATTCATTTGCTTAAGGGCCATACTTACTTCCTCAAAGGTAAATTTTCCTAATAGTGTTTTATTTTGTTCTTTGGATATAAGCTTTGGGATGTTCTTAATGATTCTTCCTTGTGCCCCTAGGTTCCGGTTACCATTATTATTGAAGATTTCTTCAAATTAATTTATTTCCTCTTTTGCAATATCATCTGGGTCCTCTAGTTTTTCCACATCCTTATTTTCAGTGGAAGTGATTCTATTAGCTATTCTACATTGTTTTGTGCTATTGTGAAATAATTTTGTGTTTCTATCCCCTACTTCAAGCCATGTTTCTCTTAATTTTTGTCTCCAAAAAAATTCCTCTTTGGTTAAGATGTCTTCATAATCCTTCATTAGGAACTTCTCTCTTTCATATAAGGCTAAATTCATCCCTTTCTCTATAACCTCCTTGTTTAAATTCTCCAATTCTATTTCCAATTCTTCCTTGTTTTCAAAGATGTTCCCAAAGTGTTCAAAATTCCATACCTTAAGCCTTTGCTTAATAATTTTTAATTTTTTAACTAGTTGGTAAAGTTTAGACCCTGATAACACAATTTTATTCCACCATTTTTCTATCATCTTTAGAAAGGGCCCTCATCCTTAAACCACATTTGTTCAAATTTGAAAGAACAATTGTCTGGATTTTTATCCTTTATGATGCGTAATTCAACTAGGTAATGATTCGAACCTAAGATGGGTTTCACTTTTGATTCTAGAGTAAATGGTAGTTTTGTCATATCCCCATTTAAAAGAAATCTGTCCAGTTTCTCCACAATAAAGCTGAATCCTTTTCTCCTATTATTCTAAGTGTAGCTATCTCTAGAAGTGGTGATATCTATTAGTTTTTTTTCTATTAATCCATTCATTAAAATCTATTGCTACCTTAGGGATTTTCTACATTCCACCCCGGGTGACCCCACAATAGTGGGTTACACTTTTTTAAACATGTTGATTTTTGTTGAAATAACAGATTTTTAATAAAATATGATTATTTTAAGCCTTGAGAGGTTCCATTTGAAGGAATTAATTACAAATGGTCATCTCAAAGCCTCTTAGATAAAAAAAACATTGATATAACATCTATACTCCTCATTCATACCTACAATGGAGTCTCCTTCGCACCTATTGAAATGCTGACAAAAAATCACTTCGACTTTATCTTTTGGTAGATCAAATGAATCCATTTGTAAACTTATCTATGTAGTAAGGTACTACTGAGAAAACTCTTTCCAATGATTATAATGTTAATATATATTAAGTTTATTACGACTTTGTATTTTTAGTTTTACTAAACATAGATATTTTACTATATGTCTATCTCTATGTTTGACGCTTATGGAAAAATAGTAAATGAGAGAAAGAAAATTCTAAAAAATATCTATGCCCTAGGTATTTAAGTTCTCTTTGTATCAAAAAAAAATTTAAAAAATAAAAAAATTGTACAAATACACAAGTTAGAAGCTATGTAGTCAAGGTATGTCAAAATTATGGTTTAGTCAACTTCAAACATTAATAAAATATGAAATAATAATGATAATATCATAAAACCAATTGCATGCCCTCCATATGGACATTGAAAAACTAAATTTGAAAGAATCATATTGATATCTATTTTATAAAAAAAGTTATGCTCTATGAAAACAATGTAACTCTTTGAAAATGATGTTTTAAGCAACATACCAGTTTTTGTGGGAGAAAGAGAAAACTAATCAAATCAATTCAAAAATAAAAATAAAAAATATATTTAGAATCTAGACATAAAATCCTAAAAGAGTCTAGTTTACTTCATCTTCTGATTCCAAATAGTTTAATGAGAATATGCATTCGAATCTTAAAGTTTTTTTCAAAATGTAGAGTTCAGTGTCCATTCAGGCAAAAAAGTGTAACCCACTATTGTGGGTTCCCCCCCCCATTTTTCTGATGCCTTAGTTATAGTATTAAAATCCCCTCCTATGATTCAAATCTATCCTTTATAAAAAATTAATTTTTCTTCAATCTCTTTCCAAACTCTGATTTTCTCCATATTTTGAATAGGGCCATACACATTAAAAAAATCCTAAAGTTCAACTCCATTTGGGAGCTTCTTACTAAGCTGCAACTCCAATTTCCATGATCTTCTAAAGATGTTATAGTCAAAACCCCGGGTCCCATATGAAAGCCAAACCTCTTGAGGCTCCTCGAGTTGGAGATCCCCATATCTCCCTAAATCCTAGCTTCTTTTTTAAACCCTCTAGATCATTCCTAGCTAGATTTGTTACTTGTAATAAAATGAGTTTTGCTTTTGTTTTTGATATGTAGTGTTTTAATATCCACTGCTTGTTACAGACATTTAAACCCCTAACATTCCAAATTAGGACATTCATGGTGACTTGGGAAGGATCTTCCCCTTGCTTGCATTAAAGATATCAGTTAATTTGGATTGACCATGAGCACATCCATCCCTCATTCTCAGTTCTTGTAGGGATTTTCTTCCCCTCTTTTTATTTATTTTTGCACGATCAGGGTTATTCTTACTTGGCTGAGTCATAGCTATTCCCAACTATTCCTGATAATCAATTTCCCATTCTTCTAGTTCTGCTAGCAGGTGTTCCACCTACACTTTCTCCATCGGATCATTATCTTCCAAAATTTCCTTGATCAACAATTCCTTCTATCTCAGTAGTTCTTCATCATAAAAATTTTCATCTATAAATTCATTCATGAGTTCATTAACTACAAACTCACATAAATGCTCAAAAATGATCCTAACCTCTTCCTCCACTCTAGCTTGCCTATAAAATTCCTTATTTGAAGAGCTTGATGGATATAATGTTTCCTCTTGGATATATATGATCATCATCCATGTGATCCCCTCCTCTATAATCCTTTTCCTCTCTATGCTGACTTGTTTGAATTCTTAAGCCTCTTTCTTCATCATTAAGTATTTTTTCTTTATCTTTCAGGCTTCTCCCTTTTGCATTCCCTACCCCCTGCCACTATGGTTTCTAACCCCACATTTTTGCTACAATCTTTCTTGGAAATTTCCTCACACCTCTTTTTGTCTACAACTATCTCTAACTCTAATTGGGCTAAAAGGGGGCATTCATGATGAATCTTGTAGCCTCCCCTCCCTGATCTGCAAAGATAACAGTTCCCACAATAACTGAGGGGAGTGAGGGCACAAATTATCTTATTTCTCCCTCTTCCATATAATCCCCTATAGGGGATTACACAATGTCAAAACCTCTCTTTTCCTTATTAAGGATAATTTTCATATGTGAAGGAGGATAAGGAAAATAAGGGCTTCGATTCAGGATCGGAGAAGCTAAGGCTAGGTCCTCTATGAAATATTTTTCCACAAATCTCGGTTCTATCATGAGTGACCTTCCCTTAATGAAGATCTTAAAAGGCTTAGGTTTACAGATTTTTGCATTCATACTAACTATGATAATCAGACTGGAGAACCTCAATTCAGTTTCTACAAAACCTACATATTTCCCTAACTTGTTACCTATCAGTTTAAGAGTATCTTTTGTTAATAGTTCAATGGGAAGATTAGGAAAAATAATAGCACGATCTATTAAGAAGGATCCTGGGTTGTTTGGGTTAAAGAAAGGTTGCCAGTCAAGGATTTTAAAAGATTTGCCTTTGAAAACTAGGGTATTTTTAAATAAAAACTATTTTTCAAACTGGAGCTACAACAATCAATGTAAAGAAAATCATTTTCCAAGATAGTTACTTCTAATTTCTTACCATAAGATTCTTTCAACCATCTCACAATAGATTCTACCTATGTACTTGCTCCCATCCATTTGGCATAGAGTTTGTACTTTTGTCTTTATCTTTGGCTATGTTCCACTTGATAACCTTGAAGATCTAGAGTGAGGATTTCCTCCTCGATATTAGCCATTGAGTTAGGGATGACCTCTTCTTGGTGGCTTGTTGGGGCTCCCTTCCTAGTCGATTCAACTATGGGATCTATTTTGGGTTTAGGCAAGGGCGATCTCAGAACCGAATCTCTCAAAGAAATGAAAGAGTTAGAATCAAAGTGATGTTTGGACATAGTCAATCTTGGTCTTCTTGTAGAGGATGGTTTTAACCTATGTGAGTTTTGTGGATAAGGGTGGGAAGGAATTTGAGTTTTGGGGGGATTAAACACTACTTCTTATCGTTTGGATCGTTTAGATTTTACAATAATCCAACTCTCATTATCAGATTCATTCTTTGTTGGTTCAGAAAGATTCCAGGGAACCAAGTCTAGAATCGATTTGTAGTAAAAGGGGAGGGCATATTTAGTGCGCCAAAAGATAAAACATTGTTTGTCAAATTTTTCCCTAGTTGTCTGGTTTGTATAGATCGAACAAAACACAGAGTTTGCATGATTCATTTTCGCTAATGAATTATTAGTTTTGTAATTTCAACTAATTTTTATCCTAAATATATATTCACTTCTTTAGTTAATCAATAACTATAAATTTACAACTTATAATTTTTGCATAAAATAATTTAGGATCTACTCATAAATTAACCAAGGTAAAATACCTTAATTACACCAATAATTCTACATTTTAAAAATTATTGTAAGTGTTGTATTATAATCAGACAAGTGATTGTCTAAAAGTTTGAAAACATTAAAAAATATTTAAATTTTGAAAAAAGTATAATGCACTAGAGAAGAAATCATCTCCAAAAAAGTATAAAATAATTTTTAATTATAAAAAAGTTGGACAAAAGTTGACATCCTATAGATATATGACGTTTTGCATAAATGTGAATTTTAAAAATTATTTAAAAATATCCATCAACTTTTTTACCCATGCATTAAATTCTCAAGTTATCTAAGGGAAAAAATCAAAGAAAAAATTATTATATTACTTGTAACATCCTATTAACCTTTTAAAAAATGAACAATTAATATTTTTTGTTTAATTATATGAAAAATTATTCTCAACTATTTTTTAAAATTAAAATTATAAATACAAATTCAATAAAGCTTTGTACTTCATTAATTTATATAATTTTAAATTTAAAAATATAAATATCAATTTTAGACATTCCAATTGAATTTTTTTTATTTTTGTTGGCTATTTCAGGGAGACACAGTTCTAAAATTTTGCCTCCCATCAACCTAATTGATCCATGTCAACTCATGTCATTTAGAAACATACTAGTTATTACTTTGTGTGTTTTATCAGGTATATGGAAATTCTATGGATAAACATGTGACACTTAAACACAAAATGTAAGATTCTATCATCAAAAAAGGTTTTACAAGCTCCTTGGACATGTCCAAAATTATATTTCACTCCTCATTATAATAGATAGGATTTTTCTATAGATTTATTTTGTTAGATCATTTCTCTAGCTATTCGGCTTCTAAATATTTTCATATATTTCTTTTCTTAATATTGATGTAGCACTTCATAAATTCATGACATGGATTTTGTTATCTTTATTATAAAAAAATGTTGAAACAAATCTAGGGGTTTGTCATATGGAAAAATACATGTTTAGCAAGCTCCATAAGATATTCATTAACATTTTGAGTCTTTATTGCAATTATAAATGTCAAGATGACTTTTTTATGCCACTATTTTTTTTAAATCAAACTTAATAATTTAAATATATTAATTCTAATTCACAATTAACTAGTGTAATTAATATATATATATATATATATATATATATGCAAGTATCATTTTTCTCATTACACTCATGAACCCCAATCTCTTATCAATTCTAAAGACAAAAAATTCAAAATCTATAATTTGTAGCCACAAAATATCTTTCAACATGGAAGATGAATTTGAAAAAATATCTATAATTATATTCAAAATTATATAAACGTGTCTTCATTGGTTATGTTGAAAATATAAAAGGATATAAGGTTAGGAATTCTCTAACCTATAAAATAATATTTTCTAAGTAATTTTTAGGAGTTTAGAGCTTACTCGGATGAAGAACAATCAAAGAGGAAAGATAAGATAAGAACAATGTACTTGATAAAGATTGCGAAGTATGAAGATGCACATGTGGAAGAAAAATTGGATGGATTTGAATTTTTTCTATGGCATCTCATTAACCTTACTTTTAAAACTCAACAATTAAACTAGTTGTGTGTGTGTAAGTATATGTGTGTGTGTGTGTGTGTGTGTGTGTGTGTGTGTGTGTGTGTGTGTGTGTGTGTGTATGTATGTATATCTATATATACATATATCTATACATATATATACATATATATACATATATATACCTACATATACAGATATATATACATACATATACATATATACATACATATATATATACATACATACATACATATATATATATACATACATACAGACAGACATATATGTGTGTGTGTGTGTGTGTGTGTGTGTGTGTGTATGTGTATATGTATATGTATATGTATGTATATGTATATATGTATGTATATGTATGTATATATATGTGTGTGTGTGTATATATGTATATATATGTGTATATATGTATGTATACATATATATCTATACACACACAAACACACATATGTGTGTGTAATTAAAAAAATTAGATTAAGAGTTTTACACTGCATTTTTTTATGTTATTTTAAAATTTAGAATATAAATGTCACTTTTAAACGTCCAACAAAAAAATTGTATTTGTATTGATCCATGCCAACCCATGCCAAAGAAGCATACTAGTTATTACCTTTGTGTCTATCATTAAGCAGATTTGTGGCACTTAAACGCTCTATTCAAGATTCAATTAACCAAAAAGAATTTGCAAGTTACTTGGACATGTGTTAAATTATCTCTCACAATTCATCATAATAGATAGGATTCTTCAAAGGATTTATTTAGAAGACAACAACATCTAGCACATCATGTGGCACACCTTATGAAGAGAGATAAAAACTACATCAATGGAACAATATATAGTGGTATACTTTTAATAAGGTACTGTTGGATGCCTAGTCAAAGTGTATTACCTAGTATAATGCAATTATAACCATTCAACAATAATACCAGACATGAACCATAGGTGGCATAACAGAAATAACCAGAGATGGTAGAAGACATATAATGCAAGATATGGTAGAATGATTTAACTTCTCATAGAATAATAATCTCCGACACACCATCCCCCTTTGCTTTGTTCTAGCATAGATACAAATAGACCTGACAGTTGGTTAAGTTTTCCAATCGTCGCTAATTGACACCCCTTGGAAACAACTATTTTATTATTTTATTCCTTAATCAACAAAAGTATTATTATGGCATAATAGCCGCCTACATCATTCCCCCCTCAAAATTTGTCATCTTCCAGACGACACAAATAAAAAATGGAAACAACATTACAAATCTACTATTGGGATAGTTGTGAGGCCATCCCTGGAGTAGCAGAGGTGGTGAAACATGGAAGATATTGTCGAACAATCTTCAAGTATCTCTCCGTGATCAAGTGCTTCTCCCAAGTAGCCTTCAATGACCTCAAAGCATCCATAAGGTCCTTCTAGGTCATTTCTAGTTGTTACTCCTTCTCTACCCATGCATTCTCCAACTCCTCCACTATCATTTGTAGGGTTGCCTCCCTCTCCAAAGTAAGAGTACACTCCACCTTGCGAACTGGTGGTGATATTGTGTACTACCAACTGCCATAGTACTACCAACTGTACACTCCTTTGCCTTGTGAATTGGTGATGATTTTCATGCACTACCAACTGTCATAGTATTGCCAACTGTACTACCAACTACCATAGTACTACCAATTGTACTGGCAACTACCATAGTGTTGCCAACAACCAAGGTACTGGCAACTGCCATGGTGTTGCCAACTTCTATGGTGTTGTGAACTGCTAAGGTAATGCAAACTACCATGGCATTTCCAACTCCACTTCCAAATCTATTGCCAAATCTACTGCCAACTCCACTACCAATTCTATTGTCAGCTCCACTGCTAGCTCCACCGCCGATTCCAACCGTACGACCTATTTTATCTTTGTATGGTGTTAGTTTTGTAGATTGTATAGCCTACTAGAGTTTGTATGGCAGTCTCCTCTCCCCCAACTTTTCTCCTTCCCACCGTGCGGTATATAGTCTTCTCTCCAATGTTCATTCGGTGTTTGACCTATGTTTGGTGTTAGTGTCTGTATGATATATGACCCACACTTTCTGCCTTCCATAATGTATGTTGGTTGTCATCTAGACATCCTTCCTGGTACCTTTCATATAGTTCTTATTCATACAATCCAAGTCTTGGAGTCTCGTACGACCTACACTTGCTTCCTTTTGTATGATATGATGGTTGTCGCATGTATTTCCTTCTAGGTACCTTTCATATGGTTTCCATCTGTATGGTCCCTATCTTGGATTCTCGTACAGTGTACAGTGACAATGGACCCTTCTTTCCATTTGACCATAAAGTGTACGGATGCTTGGAATATCTTGACTATATGGTGTGCAGCCTACAACTTTCCCTTGTTTCTCTAGTGCAGTGAATCTTCCTTCTAGCTACTATCGTGAACTTCATTCTCTACCTCGGCTGGTTTTCTTGACTTCTTACTTGTAGAAATTCTTTTTTTCTCCCCAACTTTATTGATTTGTCTCTTTCAAATAAGTGGGATGGTGTTTCATCCACCCCTGTCGCACCTTCCTTGTACTCATCATACTCTATCTAGGGAATGTGTCCCTTTCCTTGATTACCACCATGTTGCAGTCAAGATGGAAAACTTAATAATTTTCTATCTTCCAATGGAATAGCCCGTTGAGGGAACTAGTCTCATCCTTAGAATAGTTCCTCAACCTTAGGACACCTTCATCATTAGGTTCCATCCCTCTTCTATCCAATTATTCTCCTTCCGACTCAGAATCAGATGCCAATTCTTGACTTACAGTTTGATTCCAAAGATTAATCACGCATTTCTTTCCTTCACTTTCAATGGAGAAGCTATTATTTTTCCAAATTGTGATTATCTTTTTCCGTAATGAGCCAGCCTCTGCCCAGGAGGGCACCATAGATCCCTTCTTCTCCAAAGAGATGACTACAAAGTCGAGAAGGAACTGTTGCATCCCATTGACCACCTTTTGTCCTATCAAGGTTCTAATATGTTTGATTCCATGTTGGTCTGCTCCTAAGAGGTGGAATGTCGGTGGCCAAAGAGTTGTCTTACCTAGGACCTTCCATGTTTGTTCTGGTAGTACGTCCACTCCTTAGCCCCCCTCCACAATGGTGTTTGTTAATTTGTAACCCATTATTTCCATTTTTACTACCACGGGTGTCCTTCCAACTCCCATTGTCAGCAACATAGGGTTAGTGGTGGTATTGGAGGGGTTATTCCCTTCTTCACTCGTACCATTCTACGTCCTACCTTTTGGAATTCCTTCATTGTGGGGAGGTTTGTCTTATGCTTCAGTGTTGGCCACCTTAGTGATGGCTACCCTCAACTGTGGAAATGTTTCTTGTAGGCCTGCCACCTGTACCAGTACGGTGGCTTCCAACATATGCTCTATCATATTTTCCTCCAATATTGACCATACAAGGGTACTTGTACTACTATTTGAGATTTGTCGCTCTTCTTCCATTGCTCATTCCACCTCCACTCTCACTTCCTTCAACCTCTCCTTCTTCATACTGGTATCCAGGTACCTGAGTTTTCTTCTTTGTGATATGGTGATAGCAAGGACATATCCCTCTAGGTGTGTTACTTCTATCATCTTTACCCCCTTTTATCCTAGGCAATAAACATCCTCGTGGTTGCCTGGTCCACACCATTTGCATAGCATGTTTCCACCTTGTCTGTTGCTTTGATAGTCACACATGAAGTGACCCCATTCATTGCACCTCCATCACTGTATCACGGGCCACCCTTTTATGTCGTACTAAAAGTAGCTTCATGGTGTATTGTTGTTACTGTTATTGTTGCTTCCCCATCCATTGTTACAGTACCCACAAGGAAAACCATTATAATTCGATTATTGTGGTGGTGTGATAGGTGTAGTTTCTTGATCTCCCTGGGTAAAGAGAACTTGTGTGCTCCTTACTTCTAGGTTTTAAAGGAACTCCTTAATGGAGTGTCCCAGTACTTGGCATATGTTGCAAAATAGTTTCTTGGGATAGTTAGCCTTGGTGTGCTCTTCATTGTTACACTTAGTACACCATAGTTCTTTTCCTTTACCTTCCTTGGCAGTTTCCTTCTCTTCTCACATTTCCTTCATCATCCTCACCATGTCCTTCTGAAGGGCCTGTATCGTATGGGATTCCCCTTCACTCTCACCATCTATACTATCATTGTCACTAGTTTTTTTCTTTCCTTTCAATGTCTTATTTTCACTTTCAATGTTCATTGCTTGATTGTAGGCCTCTGTGTACAAGGATAATGATATCACCTTCATTTTATTTCAAAGGGAGGGGTTCATCCCTTCAATGAACTACCTTTTCTTCAAGCCATCCACTAGCTAGTTTTCTAACTTTTCGATGAGTTCTTTCATCCTGCGATAGTAGGACCATACAGTCTCATTTTTCCCTTGCTTTGTATTTTAGATTTCTACTACCACTTCATCATCATCACGGAGCAATATGAACTCCTCTTGGATTGTTTTTTTTAGGTCATCCCAAGTCCCCTTTTCCCCTGATGGCAGGTCCATGTACCAATCAATTGCAATCCCTCATAGGGTGGCAAGAAAATCCTTCAACCAGTAGTCATGGTCATCCTAGCCATTTGCTTTCCATATCGTTACATATGTTTTATAGTGGCGGACTAGATCCTCTGATCCATCCCCACTAAACTTGGGTATTTTTTGCTTCTCTGGGAGGTTTTCCATTTTCCACATACGGTAAGTACTGTGCACATTATTAGAAGTCAGTGGGTTGGCACCTCCTCCACATCCATGTGTATCTTATACACCTCCAGCTATGCACGAGTCATCTACCCATCCACCTCTGTTGTTCACATCTTGGTTGCCTCCTTCATAGTGGTATCAATACTTTCTTCTCCCCAAAGTCTCTGGTTTTGTTCTCACTATTCATGATCCCTCCAAAATAATGAGATTTTTGATTCCCTATAAGGTACTCTCACATAAATCTACTACCTCTCCTTCAAGGTTCCTTTCCTCACTATTTCCTTCCTTGGAGTGTACGGACAATTCAGTTGGTATGGAGTTTCCATCCCAACTGTATGCGTTAGACCCTTCTAGCACCCATGAAATGTTCAGGAGTGGTGGTTCCCTTGCAATTTCCTCTCACTCTTGGCCTGACAGTTGTGCTCTACATTCATTGTCACCCCGGTTACGTAGTGGAGGGATAGCAATTTTTTATTCTATTTGTTGTAGTCATTGATGCCTCTCAACCTATTCTTGGATTCACAGAGACCTCCTTACAACACCTTTTTCTTTCTTATTTGCTTTTGTCTCTACCCTCATGCATCACCTCAAGTCTTTGTTTGGAAGGTTGGGCATTAATTATTGGAGTTACCAGAGGTATGGTGCCTACTTGTATCATGCAGTTCCTCCTCCTTCTAGTTCCTCTCTTTGTATCATTGTAGTATTTTTTTCTTGTGGTTTTCCCTTTCCCTTGCATCTTGTTACTCCTGAACTTCTATTAACATGTGAGCCAACAATTTTGGAAGGCTACCCAAGAGATCGTACACAGGATCATTCACCGTAAGTTTGACACATACCGTACCAAGGGAGACTTCTCTCTCTCAAGCCTCACATTATACATACTCGTTAACCAGCATGTCCCATGCATGAACCAAGTCCAGCGTCAACTGGTCCTCTCGAGTTACTTCATTATTATCCTCAACGCCACTGTCAGTTACCAGGACTTGTTGGTCGAATGTAGGGCCTATTATGTCACCATCCCACCAATCCTACTTCCCTTGACTACTAGGTTCGAACCTAGGAAACGATGCCAAAATATTAGATGCCTAGTCGAAGTGTATTACCCAGTATAATGCAATTATAACCATTCAATAATAATAATAGACATGAATCACAGATGACATAACAGAAATAACCAAAGATTGTACAAAACATATAATGGGAGATATGGCATAATGATATAACTTCTCATAGCATAATAATCTCTCGCACACCATCCCCCTTTTCTTTGTTCTAGCATAGATACAAATAGACCCAACAGTTGGTTAAGTCTGCCAACCATTGATAACTAACACCCCTTGGAAATAACTATTTTATTATTCTATTCCTTAATTAACAAAAGTATTATTATGGCATAATAGCCGACTACAGGTACATTAACCTTGTTTGAAAAAATCAATAATTAAAATAAATTTATATAAAATATATCTAACTATTTAAAAATGATAAAACTTATCAACATAAATTATGTTAAAGAGTTTTATAAATTATTAGTTTATATTATTTTAAAATTCAAAACGTAAATATCACATTTAGAGGGTCCAATTGAAAAATTATATTTGTATTGACTATTTCATTTATAGAAATGTGACATAGCTCTAAAATTGTACCCTTAAATTGGTCTTTGTCAACACATGCCAAAGAAGTATACTAGAGTTATTACTTTTGTGCATCCCATCAAGTATATGGAAATACTATGGGTAAATGTGTGACAATTAAACACAACATTCAAGATTCAATTAAGAAAAAATATTTGATAAGTTATTTGGACATATGCAAAATTATCTTTCACACCTCATCATAATAGATAAGATTCTTCCAAAGATTTATTGACAAGACATCCATATCTAGCACCTCATGTCATACTTCATGAAGAGAGAGATAAAAACTACATCCTAATAGTTATCAAATAGAACAATATATGTCAGTCTACAATATCTGGTCATTATACTTTTAACATGATACACATAATGGGAATCCAAGTGAGGTAAGGGTTCTTAAGATAAAGAGAATTTGATGTGAAATATTATATCATTACAAGACACCTTTGTTCATAAAAAAACTAAAATTAATAGAGTATATTTCATTTATATATGATGAAGTTATGAGAAAAGTTTACATTGGTGTAATAATTCAAGTGATACATCTTGTGGTTCCATTTTAAGATTAGATTTTTTTTGTTCTTTTTTGTTTTCCACATGTTTTGAATTCTTGAGATATTTCATCATTACACCTTTGTTGATAAAAATAATTAGTAGAGTATGTTTCATTTATCATTCAATGTTATGGGAAGAGGTTCCATCGGGGTAATAATTCAAGTGATACATCTTGCACGGTTTCATTTTAAGATTAGATTTTTCATTTTCTTTTCTTTTCACGTGTTTTGAGTTCTTGGAATATTCCATCATTATATGACACATTTGTTCATAAAAAATAATAAAGTATATTTCATTTATATATTATGATGCTACGGGAAAGGTTCTATTGGGGCAATAATTCAAGTGGTACATTTTGTGGTTCCATTTTAAGATTAGATTTCTTCTTCTTTTTTGCTTTCCACATGTTGTTTTATGTTCTATGATTTTCACTCGGTCTTTCCACTTGAAAGAAAGGTTGATATTCACTTTTTACAAGTTACATGTTCTCAAATTTAAAAAAAAAATTAAGGAAAAAAGTGGGGATATCTTCTATCTTTCATACTTCACACATAAAAGTAAGTAGATCTTATATTTTTCATAATCTTGAGTTTCTCATACTTATGCTACATGCTCATTTTGTCATACATATGATTCTTTTTTCTATGTGTTACCATGTTATCGTGGTTAATTTTTATCCAATCTTCTCTTCTTTGATTTGTATGTACACCTTAAGGAGCACACACAAAATTAAGGGATGACATATTATTAAATTAATCATACTTAATGTTTATGCATACTTCATAGGTCGACTCTAGATCATTGCTATAGTTATCCTACTTCTAGTTGTGCTTTTATTTGTGTTTGTATGTTTTCTCGTATATATTCACATGCCCATAAAAGTGGAGACAAACTGTGATGGTGAAAAGTGCATATTTTGCATTTTTACCATTTATGTATGTTAGTTTTGGTGACCTAAGCACTTGGTCTTAACATAAGATTTTGATTAATCTGGCTCCTCTTTTGACCTTACAAACATAACATAATTCTTCTTTATACATTTGTGAGCTCTGAGATTACTAGTTACTTTCCGACATTTGAATTTGCACTAATGGATTTGATCTAGTTTCTATGCTTAAATATTAAATCCCTAAAGTTATAAATTTAGAATTTAATCACATGTTAGAGCCTATACCCTTTCAAAAATTCATTATATGTCAACTTATGCACCAAAATATTCAAACTGTGTCCCTAAATCAACAATAAAAGGACATCACCCCTTAAATTGATTGCATGCAAAACCCACTATCTATCATTTACTTTTGTAGGGATCTTTATCTAATTGAGTTGTTCTTAGAATCATTCCTTTCAAAATCATCTTGCCTCTATAATAGCATCACATCACATCCACATATTTGGATAGCATTACCCATTTGCCAAAAAGCTTCAAAACCCTAGTTTCACTAGACGCCTTTGCACTACTCTTTTGCATTTTAGTTTAAAGTACAAACTTTTCAAGTTACACGTAATATTTAGATACTGCTTGATACATTCATTGCATGGGTTTTTTAAAATCTAATATGAAATTTTATCATATGAAAAAGATCATTATTTAATAAGCTCCAAAACAATGTTTGTTAAGATTGTGAACAATTTATCATATGAAAAAGATCATTGTTTAGCAAGCTCCAAAAGAATAAAGCTATTAGTTTTCCACCATCCATAGTGCTTCTAGTGGTTTTTTTGGATTACGTTTCGGATCACACTCTCAATATATTTGGATTATTAAGTTCGGATTTTAAAATAAAATAGTGGCCTAAAATATCCAAACTCAATCATTCAAATATATTAAGAATGTGATCCGAAACATTGATGCACAAAATCAGATACAATCGAATTAAAAAAAACAAGAAGAAGCTCCAAAAGATGTTTGTTAACATTGTGAATTTTTATTACAGTTTTAATTAAGTAGGAGTTACTTTTCATAGCAAGTACAATTATGATATTGCTATCAGGATTCAACTGTATATTTTTTGAGTCAAACTCATTGACCCATGTTTCATGAGTAATGGTTTACAAGAACCCATCTCGCATGAGAATGAATGGTACACTTAGCACTCATTGCATTTAGGTGATTTTCACAGAGGTGAAGCATTGAGCCTTGATAAGTCATTGCATTTAGGTGATTTTCATACAGGAGAAGCATTGGGCCTTGATAAGTAGGAGATATTTCCACAACAAGTCAAATTGTGATATTTTACAAAGTTAATGCTGATAGCAATATCTCGCATTAGGCCTTCTCAAAAGATCACACATTCCAATACTACTCCAACTCAAACATGCTTAACTATAAAATTTCCTTCAAAATTAATTCCATTTAACTTGCTACAAATGAAATAACAAACTAATTCAAATTATTTTATTTTAAAATCCAAACTCAGTAATTCAAAATTATTAATGCTAATTCACAAGTATTCACGAGTAATTAGCATATGATATTGATGCAGGTGTGATTTTTCTCCTCACACTCATCAACCCCCAATCTCTTATCGATTCCAAATAGGGCAAAAACTTCAAAATCTGCAATTTGGAGCCACAGAATATTTTTGCTCAAACGTGGCGGACTCACCCATTCCAAAGGGCAAAATGCTTCAAATTCTTTGGAATTTAGCAGTCTCAGCCACACAATCTGCCGCCAATGAAAGCCGGGGGTGACAATCTATGGTCTCTGTGCATTCCAGATAAGCAATTTCAGCCGTGGACTGTAATTTAGAGAAGCTTGGCAACAACTCTCACCGATCCCCCACCTCGAATTTCATTTCTAGAAAATTTGGCATAATTTGGAATTGAATTTGGGGGCGGTTGCAGGGTATATATATATGGGAGGACAAGAACGAAAAGGGTAGGGTGAGGGCAAAAGAGTGAGGAAAATGGCTCCCGAGGGTTTGAAGAAGGCGGGATGCTGCAAAAAAGCCTTCCTCACTTTTTTGGCCGGCAAAGGAGACTATTGGATGGGTGTGGTGGGGCTGGCCAAAGGTCTTCGACGGGTCAGGAGCACTTACCCTCTCGTGGTCGCCATGCTTCCTGATGTTCCGCAAGAACACAGGAACATTTTGATTGCACAGGGTTGCATATGTCGCGAGATCGAACCCATCTACCCCCCGGAAAATCAAGTGCAGTTCGCCATGGCTTACTATGTCATCAATTACTCCAAACTCCGCATTTGGGAGGTAACCTATTACATTACATTATATTTCCTTCTTTTCTTGTGCTGAGTTTTCATGGATTAATTAGGATTCCAATTTAAGTCCTCTTCTGAATTGCTCTACCAACTGAGTTGGTCTTTTAGGGCTAGTCAATCATCACTTTTTTAATGGCAGGAATTTGGTGTTTGGGGCTCCTAGCTTCGTTATGTTGATCTTTCATGGACCATCTAGGATTTGAATCTAGGACCTTTCATTTGCTGTTAAAGTGCTATCAACAGAGTCATTGGCCTATATGGTCAACCTATCAAGTGCTCTATCAACTAAGCTATTAGGCCTATATGCTTAACCCATCTTTGACTATTTTCAGCACTTATTGTGAGTGTTTGAGACTCCTAGCCTAGCCATGTTGAGCTTTCATGGACCAGCAAGGACTTCAACCTAAGACCTCCCATTTGTTGTTGAAGTCCTCTACCAACCGCACTGCCCTTATGACTTATTGCCAACACCTATTATAAGTGTGTGGGGTTCATAGCCTACCTTGATACTATGTTGAGCTTTCATGGACCAGCTAGGGCTTGAACCTTGGACTTCCTCTTTACTATTGGAGTGCTAGCCTATATGGCCAGCCCACCAGCCCATCATTAGTTTGAGTGTGGCTTATTGCTAATGTTTGTACTTCTTTCGTGCTCTCTAATCCTTCCCAATCCCAACAATTTTGCCATTAGAAATAAATTACAGTGTGTAGTTTCTCTCTTAGAGGATCCTATAGCCACTCATCTTAATTTTGGACATTTTGAACATTCTAAGTTCTTATTAGTTCATCTTAACTTTGTGCATTCTAGATTTTTACATATCCATCCTAACTTCATGCTTCTTAAGTTCTTAACTTTGCACCACCTAAATTCTTAACCATCCGACCTAATTTGGCACATATTTGTGTATCTTAAGTTGTTCACTTTGCACACACTAGTCTAACTTCAGGCATCTTAAGTTCTCAACTTTACACAATTAATTTCTTAACCGTCCAGCCTAAAAGTTATCTTAGACATTAGATTTCTTTTTATATGACTTAAGAGCTTAAAACTGCTATGTGGATTATTATGTACCATGGTGACTTTTGGATTTAACGAAGAGACAGGCAATGTTTTTGACCATGGGTGTTTGCAGTTTGAAGAGTACAGCAAAATGGTGTACCTGGACGCAGACATTCAGGTGTACGAGAACATCGACCACCTGATGGACATGGCGGATGGTTACTTGTATGCCGTGATGGACTGTTTCTGCGAGAAGACGTGGTCCCATACTTCCCAATATCAGATTGGGTACTGCCAGCAGTGCCCAGAAAGAGTCCAATGGCCGCATGCCCAACTGGGCCCTGCCCCTGCCCTCTACTTCAACGCTGGAATGTTCGTGTTCGAACCCAGTAAGCTCACCTTCCAATCCCTCATTCACAAGCTCCAGAACACTCCTCCCACCCCCTTTGCAGAGCAGGATTTCCTCAACATGTTCTTCCAAAAGATTTACAAGCCCATCCCGCCCAATTACAACCTCGTCCTCGCTATGCTTTGGCGCCATCCTGAAAATGTACAGCTTGAAAATGTGAAAGTCGTCCATTACTGCGCAGACGTAAGTTATTTCAGAAATGGTGTGATCTTTACTGTTGATTCTTCGAAACATCTGTTTTTTTAATAATTTAAGCAGTTTATTGCAACTGTTTTTGGTTTAGAATGTGTTACAGTTTTTCATTAACATCTTGGATTATATTCTGTGATTTATTTTGAGGATGATATTGTCATTAGAATTTGATTGTGTAGTTTTTGAGTCAAATTTATCGACCTATGTTTCATGAGTAGAGTTTCATAAGAACCCGTCTCTCGTAAGAGTGAATAATAAGCTGTGGAAAATATCTCCTACTCATCAATTGATGAGCTAAGAGACTCTATAATGAATGGATCATAAGATACAACACTGAAGGTTTTACAAATAGAGTAGCAATCAATTGATGAGCTAAGAGATTCTATAATGAATGGATCATTAGGTACAACACTGAAGGTTTTACAAATGGAATAGCAAGCTAAGTGAACTTAACCTTGGAGGAAACTCCATGGTTAAACGTGCTTGAGTTAGAGTCGTATCAGGATGGGTGACCTCCCAGAAAGGCCCAATGCTTCACATTTGTGACCATCACTTAGATGCAATGAGTGTTTAGTGTTCCATTCATTCTCATGTGAGATAGATTCTTTGTAAACCACTACTCGTGAAATATGGGTCAATGAATCTGACTCGAAAACTACAAAATTGAATTCTGATAGTAATAATCACAATTTAACTTACTATGAAAAATATCTCCTATCAATTTCTACTATCTTACCTAAGATGATAGATTAGAAAACTTAAAAGTTACTTACCGTTGCTTATTTTAGATAGGATTGTATGTGTTTTCATCATGAAAAACTGATATCTTTCAAGTTCAAAGTTTCTGATTTGTTTTTGCTATGTGAGAAATTCAGGGATCTAAGCCGTGGAGGTACACAGGGAAGGAGGCCAACATGCAGAGGGAAGATATAAAAATATTGGTTCAGAAATGGTGGGAAATTTACAACGATGAATCTCTGGACTTTAGTCGTTGCAAGGAAGAGCAGGAAGAAAGAATTATAATGAATTCCCTGATGCCTTGTGCCACTTCCTTCATTCCTGCTCCTTCTGCAGCTTAGACCACCTTGCCTTCCTTCTCATCCTTTATTAATCTAGTTATTCGACTATATGTGCAACTTCAAATCTTGTATTTGGAAGTTGATTTAATTATGAGAAAATATGTGTATTATTAAAAAAGAAAAATCTATACTTTTAAGCTATACTAACCTTATAGCATAAGCCCTTTCACTTGAAGGCGTAGGGAATTTATAGAGAAAAGTGTTACATAGATGAAGTAGCATAGATTAGGATATAGTAAGTTTTTTTGGGGGGTAATTAAAAATTATTTGGTAATATCAATTAAAGGATAGTTTTATGTTTAGATGTGTGTTTTTTTTTCATAGTGTGTTTATTTATTATATAAAAATAGAGATGTTGATATTTATGGATGTTGGTTATTTTTATTATTTTTTATATTGATAATAGATTGTTTTCTATAATTTGAAACATTGATCTAAAAACATATGTGCTTATTCGATAAATAATCTTTTTTCCATATAATTATTTTTGATATAAAATACTAGTAATATAATTTACATGATTAAATTTAAATGGGATTTAAGATTATTTTTCTAGGGGAAGCATGTCAGTAATTGTTATAGCTAACTTCATGCACCTACAAATCCTAAACGATGCAACAAATTTTGATGATTTTTTATTGGTTGTCTCTGTATGCAACTTAATTGCTGATAGTTGTTGTCCTTGGTTCTAGGTAGTAATGACATAGGCTATTAGATCTATTATATGTGTAAGAGTAAAAAAATGGTCATTTCAAAGTGTTGCCCTATACCTACTTATAGATGCCCCAATAATCGTGCAATACAACTTCTCCAATTAAAGATCAAAAATTACCAAGGAGTACAAGTGGGTTACTATTGGTACATGTCAAATTTATTAATGGGCTTTTAGTGATCATTGTTTCGGTTTCTTTAAAGTTAGTAACTAGGAGGTTTGATGAGCAAGGAGTGAACAATAATTGAAACATGTTATTCCCCTAATAAATTGATAAGTAAAAAGATTGTTTATAATTGTAAACATTTTCCATTTAAAAAACAGTTATCTTTAACTTAAAATTAAATTGCAACCTAAGGCTTTTTGTATAATGATAAGTTTTTCAATAAATTTAATTTAACCTTTAATTTTTACCATCCCTTTTTGACACAAGTTTAAGTTTTATTTACCTTTGAAATGGTGAAAAATGTAAAACTTATGTTTTTATTAGTAGTTTTACAACACTTTATGTTGTTGTCTAAATGCACAAGCAAGTGGTGTATGATTTTAATTTATCCAAGTTGTGTACGATTTTAATGTATACGGTGCTTTCTTTAACCCAAATTTCATATATGACCAAAAATAGAAAATCCATCCCTACACATTTATCATCCTGTTGATTGTTTAGTACCCTTTTAAGTTCAAATTTGAACACATAGATTTGAACCAATTCAATATTATATTTTGTGAATTTGATAGACTGTTTTAAATTCAAATTTAATTATTTTTTTAGTCAACTTCTTCCAACTAATCATTATGCTTCAATTCCCATGCTAGAGCATTCAAATTATGTGTAAAAATCAACTATAAAAGGATGTCATCTTTAGTTCATTTCAACATCTAATCTTAAAAAATTTATCCACATATCATCCATAACTCAATAATCTAAAAAAATTTATCTCTCCATAATCAATCTTGCTTTTGTGATGAAATTTTATTTCATTTACACATTCCAATCATCATCCCTTTCTTAACCAATTATACAACCCTAATTGCATAATAAGTCTTCTAGTTCAAGGAGCATCTTAGAGAGTAGGATATAAAATGTTGACGCAAAAATTATTACAATTACATAAAAATACTCTTAGCATCTCAAGGGGTGGTTGTGCAATCTTGTATCATGTTAAAAGTATTTGTTCCTTGTAACTTGTTTGTTTTTGTTTATGCAAAAGTGTTGCAATGTTCTATAGAAGGATCTTAAAGCTTTATACTTGTACGGAGGAAAATTTTAATTGCAGAAGTGATTTTTATTGATACATGCACATGGAAAAGAATGTAGTTGATCACAAATTTCGTGTCCAAGGTTAAGGCTTTGTGCAATGGATGTTGATGCATTTTCTTGGTTATAAAAAGCTGGAAAATAGAGTAAGCCATTGACAATAGGAAAGAACATTATGAGTAAACTAAGGAGGATTTGACAAGTTCATTGGTGGTTAGGAACACAATCTATCTCAAGTGTAGTAAGAATTTTTCAATCTTGGGAAATTAAACAAGCTTTGTACCTACTATATCCCATTTCTATTTACAATGCTGGAAATTCTAGAGGCAGAGAGATACTATTGGGTAGTGAGGGGTTGGTGAAGATCAATAATTATGAGTAGTTTCAAGACCTTTTATCAAATCAAAGTATTGAAAGGCGTTTAGATTGATCACAGAGAGAGAATTTGCATGTTTATAGTCTCCTTACATAAATGGTATCATAGGTTTATAATATTTAAAATTTTTGAAAGAGCAAAATATATGTTTATGTGTCTTCAAACTTTGTATTATGTTTTTCATCATATACCATATGTGTTTATTAACTAGCTTTTTATTTGACTCATTATTAATATTGCATCTATTAGTACAAAAGAAAGTGTACTCAGTTAAGAAGGTAAGCTACACACAATAATTGGAGAAAAAAAAAACGGGTTGCATTATAGGTCTAGTCCAAAATAAAAAATGGTTCATGTTTATTAGAAGGAGAAAAGATAGAAGCTAGATAGTAGTGCATGATAATAATTTGGCTAATATATTAACAATCATTTAAGCATGATTGAAATTTTTAGGACAAGGAGCAAGAAGGAAGGTGGAACAAAAAACTAACCCTCCAAGAGATGTGACACATGTGGAACACATGGGATAAGTGTGAGTGCATGGGTCAAGTGTCTATGAGGTGAGACAACTAAACCACTAACTAAACTTAAGCTAGTGTGAATAGGACTACTAGGAGTAGGAAATAAATAAAAGATAACACGATGCACATAATGACACTTTTCACACTAACACCCACCTTAAAAATATTTAGAAAGTAATTCACTAAAAGTATGAGTCTTGACAGTAATACCTCATGAGGTGGTCGAGTATAAAATAAACGTCTCTTGCAAACGTAGAAAATGAGAAAACCAAATGGGACAAAGCCTCCTATCCAAAAGGAAAATATCCTTCACCCCAAGCAACTAGAAGAATACAATGTAGTGAGGTGATGATAGAGGTTATTAAAGATGTTTGCAACCTAATCCTTAATATGCAAATAGTTTATGGATAGAAAATCATAATGGATAAGTTTTTGAATTAAGTGCATGTGAATATCAATATGTTTTCTTCATTGATGCTCATTTAGGTTATGTAATATATGAATAACACTCTAGTTAATACACCAAAGTATAGTAGGATAAACATGTGGAAGATTAAGCTCTATCATAAATTGTCAAAGTCATAGTGCCTCATGCCTAGAAATAACTATTTATTAATGTTCACCCTTAGTGGATGATAAGGATATAGTTGCTTGCTTTTTGTAAGACCTTGCAACTAGACCAAATCCAAGATGAAATACAAAATTGTGAGTAGAGTTATGTGAGTCAACATCTCCTACTCAATATAAGTATGTGTAGCCTACATTATATGAAGCTTATGGTGTGTATTGAATTCCAAATGAGTGGTGCCATGAATATACATCAAAATACACTTGGATTCCTTTCAATGAATCACAATACATTCATGTGAAAATTGGGGAGTGTCCCAACAATTAAAGTGGTATCAAGATGAGTGTGTGTCAAATATAAAAGACTAGTACCACCTAACTATTTACATACAAAGTAGCATCAACACTAGGTTTTGCTCAAGTGGTGGTACTTTTTGACACCATAATGTAATGGTGTAAGCATGAGCTTGCAATCACTCATATGAAATCGATGAAGAAACTCAATGGGACATTTCTACTAATATATGGAGATCCTATTAACAAATAATGAACTTGAAGCCCAATGAAGAAATACAGAGGTCCAAGATCTAACATTTTAAAGTTTATTGAATATCCAAAAGCACAGATGGTTAATTAGTAGTGAGAATCAATTCATCAACATATGAGACTAGTATCAAATATCATCTCCATGCATCTAGATGTATGAGATGTGATCCTAGTGGCAAAGAGTGAAACAAAATGCAAGAAATGAACCATAAATCTTCTCATACCAAGACCTAGGGGACTTCTTGATTCTTTCCAAAGAATGATGTATCTTGAAAACAAGAGAAGAGTCATAACACCATTGTTCCAAGTATTCATATGATAAGTGGTGCATTAAATGTATAGTATTTGTTAGATGCATTACCCCTACATAAAATAGATTGAAAATAAGAAAATTATCAAAACAAATGGTTGCTTAATGTATATAGTGCTCATTATAGTATTTGTTAGGCTTTTTGCTTGTACATAAAAACAAATTAAAAATAATAAAACTATTAAAATAAATATTTAGTTTATATGTATAGTGTTCATTAGTAAATATTATTTCAAATAAACTCAATATTCCCTTGGCGTGTGCTAATTGGAAACTAATAGTTAGTGACCTTTATAATAGCCACAAGCTTCACACTTTGTGTTAGTAATTTTCTTCTCCATTGTACCAATGCTACAATAGTTGCACATAAGTTATCTTTAATAAATATGTCATATTGTATTATAAGCTCACAAAGGGTAGTGAAATTAATAAACACAACTAGCACTCATCTTCTACTTATTTTATCTTAATAAACTTCATTAAATTCTCTATATTTCTATTTTAATCATATGCAACATGAGATAGTAAAAGGGAATCGTATAAAAGTGACCTACATGATATAGAAAAGATGTTAAATGTGTGAAGAATGTGTACACGGTTTGTGACCCCATGATTTCCCTTAGCTTACCTTATGCAATTTTTAGATATGTTTTAGGGGTGTGGTCACAAACTATCATGCATGGAACTTGGAACCCCTACTTTCCTTATTTTAAAATCATGTAAATTATCTTTAACTTCATTGCACCATTTAATTTTTAATTCATATAACATACTTTAGTGTTCTTGCTTGGAGATGAATGGCCCCATAGCACATCTCTATTATTTATCAATTTCCAAATTTCTAAGATGTTCCCCTATTGTGTTCACAAAATATATAAGGTTATGAGGCAACATAGATGTAATTTGGTAATTTCTAATATGCCTTAAATCACTTCTAATATGCCTAAATAAGCTATAAAAGTATAGAATAACATAAAAGAAAAGGTAAATTGGTGAGAAAAAATATAATTAAGTGTTATTATGAAAGGATTTAATGGAAACGAATTAACAGACCATATAAAGAAGAGAAAAGTGGGAGATAAGAGTGTGGAATCATATTCAAATTAAATGTGTGAAAATAAGAAAGATGATAAATAAGAGTAGAGTGTGAGGAATTGATTATAATACATGTATAAACTATTGAAACATATTAATATAGGTGTATATAGTTATTATTATTAGGTTTCACTTCTTACATATCTAAGTTCTACCTTTCTATTACATCATACCAAGGTTCACTACATATACTAGAATATTAGATCTTAAACTTTGGTCAAGGTGTTTCTATCAATAATAAGCATATTTCTCTCATTTATTTTGGATTATTTCATAGGCTTCTATAGATAATTTTTTGTACGAAGTTCTTGTTCCATGAAACTCACTTCTTCATGCTCCTAATGTTTCCTCGTACTACAAAAATATATTAATTCTTTTGGTACATCAAAATTATCTACAATTGGGATTGTTATAGGAGTTCCAATTTATTCAATTTATATAAAACATATAGACATTTCTACTATGGTTTCCCCTATTTTACATATCCCCTTAATATTTGTGTGGTCCTCTAACATTTTTTATATAGATTTTGTATCAATTTTTCACATGGCTCACAACTTACAATAGGATCATGTAAGCTCTCTTTAGTAAAGGTTTGAGGGATTTCATTTGAGAATTGATGTATTTCCTCTTCAAATTTTTTGGTTAGGCATATATTACTATGTTGAATCAACCCTTCTTTATCTTTAATGAATACCTTTAGTAACTAGTTTGGCACAAGATTCTAAATTTAAGTCAAAGTCACTCTTTTCTCTTGTCTTTTCACCTACTTGCTATGGTTTTCAAGTTCTCTAATTTTATACAAAACTAAAAGTTATAAATACTAATCATTTGATTATAGCATGTCTTTATGCACTCTCATAATTTCCAATCTCCTATAAAAAATATAATGATGTTTAAACAAGAAAAAAAAGCATCTAAACACTAACAATAATTTTCATGGTCAAGATCAATCAATCTTTCCATTTTAGGTCAAGCAAGTGTTACATAGGAAACCAAATTTTTATAAGATTCATACATGAAATCCTTATGCTACAACATAGAAATAATAATCATAACAAACACATTAGATGGGTTGTGTGTATACCAAGACATGGAGATGAAAACATGTCCATTGGATCATAAATGAGTTGTGTGACTGAAAACAGGACAAAGGACCACTATGTTGTCCACAAAGAAATCTCTATGGGAAACAAAGGGATTTGTTTTCCCTATCATCAATGCATTTAAAACTATAATACAAAAATCTAATAGACCTTTCAACCATTCCATAATGAATTCTCTACAATCAAGCTTCTCAAATTAAAAAGTACACATGCCTAGTTATTCATGTAGACAAAATGCAATGAAAGAAAATCCAAGTATATGCTTGACCATAACTCAAATTGTTAGAGTGTAAAAGAAATAAGATGAGTTCACTTTAGATGAATCTTTTACCTATAGTCATTTTCCTAAAAAATTGACTTTACGAAATAGGGTCTCGCTTGTGAAAATGAGGTCACATTCCACTCTGGGGTCCTGAGTCGTAATTCAAGTCAATATCCCATGAGGCATGGGACCCTAAGCCTACTTTCAAGAAACGAGGCCATGTTTCCTATTTCTTTTTTTTTTCTAACTACGGGGGTCATTTTCATGAGATGGCTCCTTACTTCAGAGTGTGACCCCATTCTACTACCATCCAAGCCAGCTCCAAGTAGGCCCTTTTTATGTTTTTATTATTTTTAGTCATTTTTGTTGGTTTTAGTAGTTTTTGTTTATCTTTTTTTTAAAATGAATACATGTGTGTGTGTGTTAAATTTATTTACTTTTATCGCATAAATATAAAAAAAAATAGGTTTCATATTTCTATTTAAATTTTTCATGTATCTAGTAATTATAGATGTAATTTTTATTGTGTTTCTTCCTAAAATGTAGAAACCACATACATTACACAATGAAAAAACATAAAATAAAATAAATTATCAACCTAGAATATAAACCTTAAATGAATAACTTGGAATTGTAACCCTAAACAAATAAATCACAGTAGAAACCCTAAATGAACAACTTACAATATAGAAACTATAAACCAATAACTTGCAATAGAAACCTTAAAGAAACATAACACCTACAATAAAAATCCTATATACTACAATCATCACAAAATAAACAAATAACATGTAGAATAGAAACCCTAAACCCTCAACCCTCTTCAAAGTCAAGTATAAACCACTAATCAAAACTCTTTGTATCCTCAAACATTACACCTATCAATCATCCCTAGGTTGTAAATAATGTGCATTAAACCAACTATTAGATCTTAAGATATAAAAAATTATATCCTAGAGGCTCTAGGCTCTATATAGTTGAAATTAGGTATATTTGTACCTATATTCCAAATCACCATCCTTTAGGACCTATTATGTATTTGAGGCCCCTTATGACCCATTATGTATCCTCCAACCCCTTAGTACCCCTTATAATAACTATGACCCCTTAGTACCACAGAGAAATCATCAATGTATCTTAGGGCCCATAATTTATTCTAGGACCCCTTAGCACCCATTATATATCCTAGGACCATTAATGACCACTTAGGATTCATAAATGGGTCCTAGGACCCCTTATGACACTGATGACTCTTTAGGACTCATTATGTATCATAAGTGGTCCTAAGGGGTCTTAAGGGATTGTAGGACCCATTAATGGGTCATATGACCATCTAGGACCCCTTAGGACCCATTAATGTGTCCTAGGACCCATTATGTATAATAAGGGGTCCTAAGTGGTCATAGGACCCATTAGGATCCCCACGGACCCCTTAGTATGCATTAGGACCCATTATATATCATAAGGGATCCTAAGGGGTCCTTCAGGGTCATAGGACCCATTAAGGACCCCTTAGGACCCATTATGTATCATAAGGGGTCCTTAGGGTTGTAGGACCCACTAATGATTCCTAAGACCATTTAGGACCCCTTAAGACTCATTTATGTGTCCTAAGACCCCTTAGTACGCTTTAGGACCCATTATGTATCATTAGGACCCCTTAGGATCCATTAATGTGTCGTAGGACTCCTTATAATTAGCCATTAGGACCCATTATGTATCATAAAGGGTCCTAAGGGGTTGTAAGACCCATTAATGAGCCCTGTGATCATTTAGGACCCATTAGGACTCACTAATGGGTCCTATAACCACATAGGATCCCTTAGTACGTAGTGTATGCACCCTAAAATGGTCGTCTAGACTTTGGGGCCCCATTTAGCAATTTATCAAATCCCTGAATCAATATTTTAAAAAATCAGCATTTTTTAATTATATCAATTTCCTTGATCAAATCTTATTTTATCATTTTTTATTATTTGCCTTGGGCTAACCATTTTATCCTAAAGTCTTTATTTATTTAAAATGAATGTTTCCTCCCCTTTTAATAAATAAAAAGCCCCCACTTTTCATCTTATCCTAAGTTGCACAAATAAAGCATTATTCTTATTTTGTAAAAAGGAGAAAAAATATTTTTTGTCTTATATGGACACAAAAGTCAACTCTTATTTTCTCATTGGAGGATATTTGTGCACATGGATTGCTCCTCTTTGATGCTCCACCATTGATTAAATCTTTTGCCTCTTAATCTCCATGGTCCATTCCTTCTCATTTCCTATAAAAGAAGAGCTCTCTTCTCATTTGCATATCCATCTTTTGAATACTAATGTTATGCTATAGGTTTTTTAGGTGATTTTGGAGCTTTGGAGATTTGGAGCATTCTTGGCTTTCATATTTACATGCTATTATAGTTTCATTTTTTGCATCTTAGTTTCATTATCATGACTTTCATAGCTTAGTTTCCTTTATGCTTTAGATTACTTCATCTAGTTTAATTAGGAAGGCTTGGTAATACTTGCATTTTTCATTTTCATAGCATAGCTTGTACTTTCATTTCCATAGCTTAGCTTGCATCTCTCATTTCTAGCTTGCATATTCATCTTAATCTAGTTGCATTTGCATTTCACAGTGATTCTTGGGGATATTGACATTCTTGCCCTTGTCTTCATTTGAATCTCTCATTGTGTGGTTGACTAGCAAGGTCATTAGCTTAATAGCTCTAGCTGAGAGCAAACTTAAAATAATCTTGCAACTCCATGCATAGAGTGCTCTAGGTCACTTTTTAAGGTTTCCTCTTCATGGATTTCCTTGGTTGTAATGACTTAGAGAAGTGGACCATTTGAGTGTGTACATTTTTGGCACCCACCGTGGGGCAACCCACTTTTACATGCTAGTTTTGATTATTTTTGGAGCTAACCCCCTTGTGCAGATTTGCTTGGAGACTAAAACCCTAGATTTTCAAAGATTTGATCATATCTCCCAAACGGCTTGGTTTTTTGGTCTAAAATTTTGTTTGTAGGTTGGCGGCATATCAGAGAAGCTCCAATAAAAAATTTAGAATATTGAGGTATTTTCAATTTTTTATAATTTTTTCTTGATTTTTAATAAAAAATTAATTTTCAGCGCAAATTAGCATATTTTTCAGAAATTTTTATAGTTTCAGAAATCTCTTCTAATTTCACAGGGGGTCCATTCTTTGTGATTTGAATTTGGATGCAATATCATAGCTCAAATAATTGACTTACAAAAAGTGGTCTATTTTTATAAAACGGGTCTCTAGGGCACAAATGAAGAGATTTTTCTAAAATTTTTACATTTTTAGAAAGCTCTTTATTTTTTGATAGAGGTTTATTTTCTGTATTTTGGTTTTAGGGTCTGAATTCATGTGATATAAGTCCAATCTTGTTGACAAGGTCAAAAATCAAAATTAAAAAAAGGGTATTTGATGATTAGCATGCACTTATTTTTCACATGGTTCAATGCATGATGTGAGTTGTCATTTGGATTATTTGATGGTTATTATTGTTCCTAACAATTGATTTTCAGATCTAACCACCTTAGGGTTTGCATAAGTTGAGTATACATTGCATATCTTGTTTGCTTGTTTACTTGTCTTGTTCATTGGAAGGTTCATGGCTTGCTTTCATGGAGATGCTTAACAAAAAAACAAAAATGAGGTAAAATATACTAAGCGCGTTGCTTTGGACTTGATGTATTTTGTTACATCTCTATGACATTTAGATTTTGGGAATAAGAATGAATCTCTCATGTGTTTGGCTTGAGTGTTTACATGCTTTCATATAACACATTTCAATTGATGCTCTTAATGAGAAATGAATGAACATAGATTTTCTTTCATAAAAGTTTGTGTAAGTGAATCCTTGTGTTTACACCTTAAGTAATTCTTGGTTCCAATATCAAAAATCTCATTGAGTAATTTAGGGCATGGATTCATTCCTTGTTTACATGAAGAGTTAAATGCACCACTTTGTAGACTCACTTCATGTTTACTTGGAAAGTTAAATATTTCATGGTTCAAACCCTTTTGCGCTTGTGATTAGTATTGATAAGAAATCTTAGAGTACTTTTTATTGATCTTGTTAGCTAAATTGGGTTGTTGGACTCGCTTTTTTTAATCACCCATCATTCAGCCCTTTGGATGCAATCCCAGCACCATATTCAGGGGATGGGTCTACCTAAAAAAGTGTTAAGTGCTGCACAAAGTTTTTCCCATTTTGTGCTTTCTTGATCTCATTAGTGTTCTAAGGTGTGGACTCACTTTGAGTTTGTGTGAGGAGTTAAATGCACCACTTTGTGGACTCACCTCACGCTCATTTGAAGAGTTAAATGTACCACCTTTAGTGCTTTCGAATACTTTTGATAGAGAATTGCTTACTTTTTATTTTTAGAAGGCTTGCTTGAGGACACATCACCTCAAGGGATGACCTTAACTCTTGTGTTTCGATGGAGTATAAATAGCAGGTGGTGAATCGAAAGACACCTCTCTTGGGAATGAGTTAGATATCACTCTTGGCTAAGCCTCAAAGAACTTTATACCTTTGAGAAGTGAAGGAGGAGATTTGGGTTACTGTCTCCCCCCTACTATGTGATTTCAAATTCTTATCATCTACGGATTTGGGCCTCACATACCTTTTGTATATCAAGGATTCCCTTTAGAAGAGCTATGTATAGCCTTGTAGATAGCTTGCTAGGATGTTGTTATGTTTTAAGTGTCTACTAAAATATTCTCAAGAAGATACACTAGTAGTTCTTAAGGAGTAGAAATACTAAGTCACTATTCTTGTTCATGTGCAAGGTTGCTTTGTCCCTTGCTCATTGTTTAAAGACAATTGCTTGCTTGAACTCCTTGATTGTTGTCTTATGTGCTTGATCAATCTGTTGATATACTTGATCTTTTAAAACAAACACAAACTAAGTTCCTGAGTTGTCAAACCTTTTGTCTTACAATCCGAAGCCGATTCAAGCCATTTTTAATATTCCTTGGTCGATCCAGATTATTGTAGGTTCTCTACCCCGCTGTTAGAAGCCTATTTGCACCTTGGGTCTTTGTGTCTTGACCTCTTGAATTAGTAATTTTTTATTTCACAAGTGACCTTGTTTGGAATTAGTAAGTTAGAAATCATTCTTGTTGAGAAAGAGAAACCTTTGGATTCTTTGATATCACACTTAGAGAGTTTTAGTAATCTCTTGTCCAATCCACTTCCATACAAAATCAATTTCAATCAATTATAATTTGGCTAAGTCCATCCTCCTGGTTCAAACGTGCAAGGATATTGATCCTTTGATTTAAGCACCTCTTTGACAGTGTTGGTAACGCCTTTTGATTTCTATCTTACCATCTCTTTTTGGACATTAGAGAGCTTTAATTATCCTGGTTTGGTGTTAACACTTTGAGAGGTCACCTTATCATCAAGTGGTCGGTCTAGGTTGGATCTTAGGTCCTGTGACATGCTGCTCAATATCCAAATGAACTCAAATGGTGTCAATTTGCACAAAATGACTCTTGGTCTTCTTTCTTCTATCTTCCTAGTCTCCCATTCTCATCCTTTCTCTTCTTCCTTCATGCTTCTTCCTAATTCTTCCTAAATTATTCACATCTTCTTGATTTTTTTCCTCTTATTATCTAGTCTACCTTCTTCTATTCATCTCTTCTGCCACTTCCATGCTTGATTTCTCCTCTTCTAGAACCATGAATCTCAAATATCTGGTTATGGAACCTTCATTGAGAATAGATGATCTTGAAATCATTGCTCAATTTGAAGAGCATTATTCCTCAAAAACTCTTATGGGTGAAAAATTTATGGCAAAAATAGCAGAAAAATCGAATGCCTTTTCTAGAATCATACTCATAATCTTATCCAAATATTCTTCATCTTCTAAATCTTCTCATCATTCCTCACATTCTAAGTCTTATCATGACTCTTCTAAACATTACTCACATTCTTCATCTTCCAAATCTTATCATGACTCTTCTAAACATTATTCAAATTTCTCATTATCCAAGTCTTTTTCTTCCACTAGGTCTTCATTTTCCTCTTCTTCAAGATCTCGTTCCTCTTCTACTTCTCCCAAGAGTCTTACTTCTCTTCAGAAGACATACCATAAAGAGCAACGTGATAGTCCTTGTGATGTCTCTTCCACAAAGAGTGACACACCTACCTTTGATGACTATGATGACTATGATGATGGACAATGTAGAAATACTTATGGCACCTCTATTCCTAAGAGTCCTCCTAGTCGTGTCCTTGTGCTTACTGGAAATGGGTCCTCATATTGAAAAGATCATGATGGTGATCCATATGACTCTGATTTTGAGAGAAATTATGATATTTGTTGTGCACAATATGATTCATCTACTTCTATTGAGGAAGAGAAAGCTTTCCATGCTAATTATAAATGTAGATACTATGATCATTTCTCCTCTAAAAACATTCATGCTAAAAATAAAGATGACACTCTCAAGCAAGATCATGTTAATATTGAACCTTTGTCTTGTGATAGTTCCCTTCCATCCCCTACTTCCTCCAATACCCATACATTTCCTAAAGCTTCCGAGTCTTCCAAATCTTTCACAAATCCTTCATCCAAAAAAGATCCTAATGCTTTTCATGTGGTTCCCTATAGTTGTTCTCAAGGGCTATCTCTTAAAGAAACTCAAGCTAACCTTCACTTGGCTGCAAATACTTTCAATAATTCTAAACCTAAAGAGCCTAAGCCTTTATATGCTACAATTCCCACTTCAACTAGTCCTTCACCATCTATTCCAAAGTCTTTCATACAATTCCAACATGCTTCCTTGTCCTTAGAAGTGGCTCCATGTCAAGAGGACTCTAAAAATGATAAAGAAAATAACATAAAGAAAGATCAAGATCAAAAACCCTCCATGTCATCCAATCCTGTTCATAATATCTCTCATCTATTTCATGGGTCTTTTGATCCTCTACACCCTTCCTCATTCATTCCACCATGTCTTAAGTTTTCTCCTAAGCAAGATCAAGCTACTACTCACACCATTGAACTTATCGATAATCAAGATGACCTTACTTCCATTAAGGTTATTAAAAATGGTGCTGCTACTTCCAATGTTGAGCCTATTGAAAATCAAGAGAAAAATGATACGCTTATGCTATCCAAAGCTCCTTGTCAAGATCAAAGTCTTCCATCTTCTTGTTCTATCACTCCATGTTCGCTTCCACTTCCAACTCTTCCTAAGTCTTTGCAAGCTTTGAACAATCCTATCGAAGAAGTTTCTCCTATTCAAGATGTTCATGATACTATTGAAAATCCTAATGCTCACTCTAAAGATGTTGATGTCCTTGGTTGTCATGTAGATGCTGATGAACTTATTGATTATCCTTTTGCATCTTCCACTTCTATCCTTGGACTTCCTCCACCAATACCAAAGGCTGCATGTCTTCCTTCCATCTTGGGCCCTTATGTCCCTTCACTTTCCCCTCCTAACTCTCTTAATTTGTCATCTATCTTGGGTCCTTACGTCCCTCCATCTCCTATCTTTCCTCAAGATCAACATAGATGCATACCCTTGAATCCTTTTCATCCACCCACCCATCTAAACCAGTCATATCCTCCTTCTTCCACAAGTCCTAAGTCTTTTGAAAGTAACTTGAATGTTCAATACAAGAAAAAGAAGCAATACAAGAATCCATCAAAAAAAGATCACCATGTCTCCTCTAATCGACATGGATACATAAAGTCAAAGGAGATATCTAAGAAAAAAACTACAAGACAAGTATGGGTTCCAAAATCCATTATTGAAGATATTCTCTCTAAATCATCAAAAAGAAATGGAAAGCCTAAGGCTATATGGATTTTGAAGTCTCTCTTGAAAGAGTCTAATGTTGAGCAAAATGTGAAGTTGACATTCAAGCTTCCAAAGGCTTCCACTTCATCTTCTTCCAAAAACATTCTTCCATTCCATGCACCTAAACCGCAACCTCTGCTATCCATTCACCATATTCCTTCACGTGTTCCTTCATTCATGTTTCCTCCATCCTCTCGTCACACTTCAAGGTGTGTGTTGATGTTGATCTTGCCTTCCTTTCCATCTACCCTTTCACAATCCTTCTGTTCATCATCCTTCTACCTTATATCCTTTTTCCTCATTTGCCTTTTCCTCCTATCTTCCAACCTCACTCGTTTTACATAAAACCTTATCCTCCATTTTTCTCTTCCATCTTCCTTTCCCTATCAGCATTTTTGAGCATATCATTTTGAATCCTTGGTATATCATGGTTTATCCTTTCAAGGAGCATTATCTAAAAAGCTTGCCTTCTTCCAAAAAATTCAAAATTCAAAAAAAAAAAAAGAGACAAATTCAAAAAGAAATCAAAAAAGAAAAAAATTTAAAAAATTGAAAATGTGCCATGGTGAAAACCTGGAAACAGGCTCCTTGGTAGCAAAATTAAAGAGAAATAAATTCGTCCTATGGTGAAAACCACTCCCTTGTGGCACCTTGGATAAGTACCGTGATGAAAACATGTTAATCAGGCATCATGCATAGTTCTTCTACATATTTCATCCATTCTGTCTTCTCTCTTTGATCTTGACAATGTTGACCTATACATGAACATTTGGCAATCTTGTGAGCTATCTTACGATGATCTTGTTTTCATTTCATTCATATTTATTTTCCTCCATTCATTCTAGCCTTTCACTATTCCTTTTCCCCTTTGGTCTTGATCTAATAAAAAAGAGTAAAACACGATGCTATGAAGCCTCTTGACATGTCTACTCCTTTGGACTGCATCATTTCCTTCTTTTGCATTACACTTTTGTGACTTATCCTATGCTGACCTTTCATTGCTTGTCCAAATGTGCTTTCCATGACAATTTTTTCCCTAGCTTGGGTACTCTTGAGGATTTTGCCTTTGAGGATTTCTTCCCTTCATTCTCCTTCATTCTCTTGTCTTCCACCAGCTTGCTAATCACTCTTGTTCTCCACCTTGCTAGACATTGGGACTACACAATGTGATCTTTCTTGGCAATTTGATGCCCATTTTGTCTAGGGGCATCCTTTGTATATATTTTATTGATCCTGAAAAAAATCCAAAAAAGTTCATATATGATGCTGAAATTTTTTTTAAAAAGTGGATGTTTCCTCTCGATTGTACAGTCGCGGGGCCGGGGCTTACCTTTTGACCTACGGGAACACCTTTTACCTACAGGAACAAAGCAGAGGTAGCGCATCCATCTAACTTTGAGAGCGGGGATAGCGTAGAGATTCATTCACTTTGAGCGGAGTATGGCGTATAGATCTAGACGTGTTGCTTCGATAAGATATCGGGTGATACTCCGGATGGCCATAGAATTGATAGGGCAATTAGAATTGGTGGGGGCTGCAATGGACTATTCTTCTATTGTATGCTTGCCAAGGCCCTCATAGTACGCTTGAAGCAATGGGCGTTGCCTGCCAAGCCTGTCCAACTATATAAAAAAGGGCCGCCTTCCTTTGACTTGTTTAAAGCGCTCGGGATCTTGTAACAACAATAGTTGTTGTTTTTGTTTTTCTAGCTAGTCCTCATAGCCCATATATTGAGAAGGGGGCGAGCCCTACTATTCTAATGTCGGAAGGTGGTTGACCTGGAAATAGGCACCTTGGTAGCAAAAATACCCAAAAAAATTGAAAAAATAAAAAAAATCTTCAAGTGGTGAAAACCTGGAAACAGGCGCTACTTGACGTCTTTTGCACCCTTGTCTTTTAGCATGCGTCCTCGACACTTAGCCATTCTTCATCATGCCTTGACCTTATTTGACTTTGTCTGAAATTGGTCTTTATTTTTGTCTAGGGGGCATAACTGTTAGCACAGGTCCTTTAGGTGCATTTGTCTCTTGGGGCATTTCACAAATAGGTGTTTTTCAACACCACCCCAAGCAGTGTTTTTCAACACTACCCTAGCGTCGAGTGTTTCTCAACACTTATCAGATATCCTACCCTACAGTCTAGAATGATGCGATATTTCTCACTAGCAAATGTGATACTCAAAGATTGATTCTATGACCTACACACACGCACTTAAACACTTGATCCGCTGAGACTTGTTTGACTTTATTTTTTTGTGTGCTGTCTATAATGATTTCTTTGATGAGTGTTCTCTCCCTATGATAGTTTTCGATGATGCTGAGCTAGAAGACTGAGGGCATGAAGACATGTTTTATTATTTTTTCTACTTGTGGGTATATTTTGTTAGTCCTAATTATCATTAGCATTTATGTTTGTTCCACTTGACAATAGGATCTACAAAGTATTATCCTTGACTGTTTGCACAAGTGCATACTTATAGTCATCTTGACTTTCCTTGTTTCTCGATGTGAGTATAATCTTGCCATATCAAATTTAGGTAATCTCATTGCACTAGTCATCTTGACCTACATGTCTTTAGTTCCTAGATGGGATTCCCACATTCTTATCTGATATAGATCATATTCACATACCCATAGTCATACTAGTGTGTATTGTATGATCTTATGACGCTACCAATAAAGCTCGATGATGATTATTAGATGTCTATTGGCATTGTGACCTTGCAAGTCAACCACTTTTTCATAGTAGCTTGCATTTTTAGGTTCATGTTAGTTAGTTTTGTATCTTGCATATGGAGAGAGCTCTCCTTCTATCTTTTGTGGACTTGTTGGTCAACTGCGCTCACCTTTCCTTTTCTCGATCATGCCTTTTGCATCTTACCTTTCATATCACATCCTTTTCACCTCTTTTATAGCATTTTGACTTTTTGACCTAATTTTCAAAACACCTCAAAATTGCACAAAAATTGCACCCCTAGCTAATTTCGACGTCCTAGATCCATTTTCAGACTCAAAATCAAAATTCAAGTTAATCTTGATAGTCAAAATTGCATTTCACAATTTCACCCTCTTCTGCGCAATTGGCTAACCTTTTGAGGCCTGATCCTTCAATCTTCGCTGGGGCATCTTCTTTTCTTCACCCCCATCTCTTTCGACCTCCTAGTCTTTCATTCATTTTCATTCACCTCTCTGAGGTTTGACTTCATCTTTATCCTATATCTTTCTTAGTCAAACCTAGTCAAACTGGGGCATCTCTTCACTGCTTGATGGTTATCCTATCATGTTTCACCTTTGATTATGATTTCTAGTGACTTGATCAAGTTTATCAATTTTCTGTTCTCCTCTACCTGATTTTGATTTTGATTCTGAGGGGGCAATACCTATCAGCTTTAATCTTTGATTCAGCTTTATCATTCAGTTCAGCTTGAGATTTTATTTTGAGACTTGATTATCACTTAACAACAACGGTGTTGATCTTGTCTTTTGATTTTAGACTTGACTATCACTTAACAACAACAGTGTTGGTCTTGTCTTTTAGCTTATGCTTATGCTTGTCTTGATGTGTTCCCATCCGTCAAACACACATCTAAGTTGTTTTGTGATCCCAAATTGATCTCACATTTCAATTCTTCTTTGACCACTTATGTTCTCAGAATGATCACACATTAGTCAAAGAGGGGCAAATGTATGCACCTTAAAATGGTCGTCTAGACTTTGGGCCCCCATTTAGCTATTTATCAAATCCCTAAATCAATATTTTAAAAAATCAGCATTTTTTAATTATATCAATTTCCTTGATCAAATCCTATTTTATCATTTTTTATTATTTGCCTTGGGCTAACCATTTTATCCTAAAGTCTTTATTTATTTAAAAGGAATGTTTCCTCCCCTTTTAATAAATAAAAAGCCCCCACTTTTCATCTTATCCTAAGTTGCACAAATAAAGCATTATTCTTATTTTGTAAAAAGGAGAAAAAAAAAAAATTGTCTTATATGGACACAAAAGTCAACTCTTATTTTCTCATTGGAAGATATTTGTGCACATGGATTGCTCCTCTTTGATGCTCCACCGTTGATTAAATCTTTTGCCTCTTAATCTTCATGGTCCATTCCTTCTCATTTCCTATAAAAGAAGAGCTCTCTTCTCATTTGCATATCCATCTTTTGAATACTAATGTTATGCTGCAGGTTTTCTAGGTGATTTTGGAGCTTTGAAGATTTGGAGCATTCTTGGCTTTCATATTTACATGCTATTATAGTTTCATTTCTTGCATCTTAGTTTCATTATCATGGCATTCATAGCTCATTTTCCTTTATGCTTTATTTTACTTCATCTAGTTTAATTAGGAAGGCTTGGTAATACTTGCATCTTTCATTTTCATAGCATAGCTTGTATTTTCATTTCCATAGCTTAGCTTACATCTCTCATTTCTAGCTTGCATATTCATCTTAATCTAGTTGCATTTGCATTTCATAGTGATTCTTGGGGATATTGGCATTATTGCCCTTGTCTTCATTTGAATATCTCATTGTGTGGTTGACTAGCAAGGTCATTAGCTTAATAGCTCTAGCTGAGAGCAAACTTAAAATAATCTTGCAACTCCATGCATAAAGAGCTCTAGGTCGCTTTCTAAGGTTTCCTCTTCATGGATTTCCTTGGTTGTAATGACTTAGAGAAGTGCACCATTTGAGTGTGTACATGTAGTAGGATCCATTATGTATAATAAGGGGCCCTAAGGGGTCGTAGGACCCATTGATGAGTCCTAAGGTCCTACGACTCATTAGGACCCTATTGAGAAAATGGTGTTGTACACCTTGCATAATGATGTTTATTATTGTATTATTTCATTTTATTATGTAAATGTTACACCTAGATGGACATGCAACATGTAGAGATTCCCATAGAATATTCTTTGTGAGTTGTATTGTAACATTGTGATATTATTTAATGTAATTATTTAATATTGGGGAAATAAAGTAAATAAAGTACCCAATATTAAATGTGGGTCAATAGGGTTTGGTAGCATATGGTTTTAGCACATGGTTTATGTAATACCAGTTGGTGGTTTTGTGGGAGCGTGTTTTCTATAAAAGCAACCACAAGGGTAGTTGTTGATGTTAAACAGGTGGAAATAGGTTAGCCAGAGGTAGCATTTGTGAAGGTTGGAAGCATGGCATGGGATGTGTGGATTCATACTTGTTTACATGGATTTTTTGGTTGTGGCTAGGGCTTTGAAGGCTTCCATGGTTGTATTGAAATGGTATTTTTCTGAATAATACATGGTGATGGATGCATTTAGAGGCTGGATTTTTTCTCTCGTGAGGGTTTCCCAGGATATATCTTGTGTCACATTTTTATAGGTATGTTGCCTATTCTTTTGCATGTGGATTTTAAGTGTTTATTTGCATCATATCTATAATGGGTTATGTGGAAACATCATATTGTTGTATGCAAGTTTGCTAGCAAGTGGTATTAGAGCTATGGTTGTGGTGTTGTAACCCTAGGTTGAATCCATGGGAATGCATGAAAGAATGTTAAAAATGGAAATATATATAGATTTTATAGGTTGTTTATTGCATATCTGAAGGTTTTGGGGTTTGTTGTTATGATGGGTTGTTGGCAGATTTTGGGCATGAAAAATTGTTGATGAAAAAGGTTTTGGATTGTTTCATTTAAATGAGGGTTTTGGAGGGGAGTTTGCAAAGATGGCCTCCTAGGTAGAAATGGACCTTGCCATTGGATTCGAGTTGGCTTTGCCATGAATTTTGATATAAAATTTGCCCATATTCGGCCAAGTTGAAGGAAAATGCAAAATTATTTACTTGCAGATCATGATGGCCGTCAAAATTAACCCTATCGAAGACCTGCAAAAATTGAAAAAAATAATATAAAGCGCTTCAAAGTGCATGTGTGGGGGGGTTTATTGAAAAATTAAAAAAAAAAGGTTTTGGGTGGGGTCGGGCCATTACCCCCGACCCCGTACCCTGTCCATAGTGGTATTGTCGGCAGTACCACTACCGGCAGGGTACCCCTCGGCTGCAGACCTATGAGGGGTGTCGATCCCCCCATGCTCTACGTGGGGTGTGGACTCTGCCCCCCCACGGGGGTAATAAAAATGTTTTTTTTATAATAAAAAACTTTGATTTAAATAAATAAATGTCGCCAAAAAAAAAATTAAAAGTTTTTTTTGAAATAAAAAAACTTTATTTTTTAAAAAACAATATTATGTTGTTGTATTATTTTATATGCCCGAAATTTTTTATATTCCTATTTTTTAAATGGGGTCGAGTGACACTGGAAAAATAAAATATTTTTGGGCATATTGGAGAAATTCAGGAATTTATTTGGGGGCATATTGGCGTTTTTGGGAATCTATTTGTTGTATTTATGGCATAGGAGGCTGATTTTTTTGAACGGCCATAACTTGGGCGTATGAAGTCAGATTTTGGACTTCAAATAGTCGACGGAAAGCTATTGGAGAGCTCTATGCATTGGTTCAAATTTGGTGCATGTTTGATATGATTTATTTGCTGATATATTGACCTAAACGGGTTTATGATTATTTTGACTATGGTGACATTGTGAGTTTGTGACATGGTTTATTTTGGAGATTTAGATTTGATGTCATTGTATACTTAGTTTATATATCAGATTGGTCTCATGTTGACTTGGTTATCAATTTGATTTGGATATGTATGATGCCTTGTTGGGTCTACAAGCTGTGCATTTGTGTAAGTGGTCTATACTTACAGGTTGCATCTATGGATTGGATATGGGTTGTCTATGCCCATTGATCTTTCATTATTGGTACATATTCAGATTGGCGGCATGGTTTTGTCACATGATTTGTTGATTTGTCTTCATGTAGAGGGGATGAGATTTTTTTACCAGGTACAGTCATGGTGGAGGATTATGGTTGACTATGTTATGCTGACAGGTATTTTGGTTGATGATTATTTATTTGGATTCCTGATTTTGGTTATGGTGGCATATCTTCTTAGTTGAGGATCATGGTTATTTTGATTTCTTCTGGGGAGCTCATGATTGTGCACTTTGATTTCTTTAATGGTTTGATGTCTTGGTTGATTCTCATGTTAGAGGATGGTTTCATCATGATGTCATGGATAGCTTGGATACACGGTTCAATGAGAGCTTGTGATAGTGATGGTGTGGCGGTGAAGGATTGGTTGTTGGTAGTTTTGTATCTTCTTGGTGTAGGAGATGGATATCATGATGCCATGGGTGACTCAGTACCATGGTTGAGTGGGAGTTGTTGGTAGTGATATGGATTTTATGCTTGCATATGTTGGAGGGTATCTTAGATCCTGTTGTTGCAGAAGCGTCTTTGACATTTTCTAGTGCACTTGTACATGGTGGTTATCTTCATGGTGTGTGGAGATGGTGACATATTGAGGACTCATGGGGTCCTAGGTATAAGTTTGGTCAATGCTTTCATTTGACAGTTATCCTTGGTTTTAGGATGGTTTCATTATTATGTCATGGTATACTCTTGATACGCATTTAGATTTTTGGCATGTTATGGTATGTTCATATGGAGCATGGTATCTCTTTGGTCGAGATGGTTTAATTCATGGTTGTCATGTTTATGATCCTGATTCCTAGGTTGGATTTGTGACATTAATCTTGGTTTAGTTTCTTGGTATTCAGTACATTGATCATTTGTTGGATACTTCGTGATATTGTTATGTTGCATTTGGAGCTGGCATGGATTAACTGGTTACAGGTGCTCATTGATCCTTAGAGACAGAGGTGATGTTGATTTTCTCTTGGGATTAGAGATGTATGTGTTGGGATGGTTGATGGTTTCAGTAGGAAGACTAAGGAGCATTCACCTAATATGTAATTCAGAGGAGTGTGTTCTTAGATTAGTCTTGGTTGGAGACTTGGATATCTTGATGAACATTCGCATTCCCGCTCTTGGTCTACTGGGTGGTTTACTACTTGAGAGGTATAGCCCTTTGTTTCTTCTCAAGTGCATTATGTTTATGATTATCTTTCAAGGATATGGATCTTGAGCTATGGTGTGAGTTAGTTCTAGAGGGTTCATTTGAGAGATGGTTTTGGAATTTGTTATCTCCTTGTTCATATATTGTTATTATGATATCATCATGGTTGAGTTTAGGAGATGGTATTTATTGGGCATGTTCCTTGGATTAGGAATAGTTATTAGTTTGATCTTCTTGTGAGAGGCTTACATCCATGATTGGTTATATGGTATGGTTTGGGTGTTGTTGTGGCTTCTTGTTTGGGGTTTAATGGAGGATATCATACTTGGCACAATTGGCATCTAGAGGTGTGTGTAGAAGGACATGGTATAGGTTATGATTTTTCTAGTCTCTTTGGTATTGGTTATCTTCCTGGATGTTTGATCTCACATACATTCATTTGAGATCGGTTGGCATTTTTTATCACTAGTTTGGTGTTCATGTGTGCCATGTGAGAGATGGCATGGCTATTCCTTTATCTCTTTTCTTTTTTTGGTTGTGGAGAACTCGGGAGAGTGTTGGAGACTTGTTGTGAGATTTGTTCTTGCAGGATATTGGTTTATATGTTTCATATTGTTGCAGATCTCCTTGATACTACATGGATTCACTTCTATGAGATGTTGTGAGTGGATTGTTTTCAGATTTGACATTACCTTTGTAGTGGGAGATTCTCTATGTGTATGTGGCGGGTATGTCTCTTGAGGCTTGTGATTGCAAGTTACATGTTGGATATGTTGATTTGGGATTCACTTGGTATAATACCTTAGAGGTATGGATGGTTGGATGGGTTAGAACTTGTTGTGGGTGCTATTGCAACTATGGTTTTGATAGCTACAAATACATGTGATTACCTTTGGACTGAGTGATTGTGCTTGGGATATCAGTTGGTGTAGGATTTATATTTCTTATGTGATAGGTTGGGTGGATTTCTCTTTGGATGGCTTCTATGTATGTCATGTGGTTTTGGCATAATAGGAGGTGGGATTGTTCATGTATGAGATGGTGGATACTCTTTTTTTTTTATAGGTACCTAGATGGAGCACATGGTGTACTTTGATTCATGATGGTGTATGTGCTAGGAGGGATTGTTTCCTCATTCATTTATGTGGCTACATATTGACCCTTATGCAATATATATAAAAAGTGGGATATTGTTGAGAAAATGGTGTTGTACATCTTGCATAATGATGTTTATTATTGTATTATTTTATTTTATTATGTAAATATTGTACCTAGATGCACGTGCAACATGTAGAGATTCCCATAGAATATTCTTTGTGAGTTGTATTGTAACATTGTGATATTATTTGATGTATTTATTTAATATTGGGGAAATAAAGTAAATAAAGTACCTAATATTAAATGTGGTTCAATAGGGTTTGGTAGCACATGGTTTATGTAATACCACTTGGTCATTTTTTGGGAACTTGTTTTCTATAAAAGCAACCACAAGGGTAGTTTTTGATGTTAGACTGGTGGAAACAAGTTAGCCAAAGGTAGCATTTGTGAAGGTTGGAAGCATGGCAAAGTATGTGTGGATTCATGCTTGTTCACATGGATTTTTTGGTTGTGGCTAGGGCTTTGAAGGCTTCCATGGTTTTATTTCAATGGTGTTTTGTTGAATAATGCATGGTTATGGATGCATTTGGAGGTTGGGTTTTTTCCCAGGATATATCTTGTGTCACATTTTTGTGGGTATGTTTTCTATTCTCTTACATGTGGATTTTAAGTGATTATTTGCATAAGATCTATAATGGGTTATGTGGAAATGTCATATTGTTGTATGCAAGTTTCCTAATAGACCCCTATGAACCCCTTAGTATGCATTAGGACCCCCTAGGACCCATTATGTATCATAAGGGGTCCTAAGGGTTTCTCAAGGGTTTTAGGACCCATTAATGAGTCCTAAGATCATTTAGGACCCCTTAAGACTCATTAATGGGTCCTATGATCTCTTAGGACCTTTAGGAATCTTTAGGACCCCTTAGACTGCTTTAGGACCCATTATATATCATTGGGACCCATTAATGTGTCATATGACCCTTTATTATCCATTAAGACCCATTATGTATCATAAAGGGTCCTAAGGGGTCGTAGGACCCATTAATGATATCTAGGACCATTTACAACCCCTTAAGAGTCATTAATGGGTCCTACAACCTGTTAGGACCCACTATGTATCATAAGGGGTCCTTAGGGGTTGTAGGACCCATTACCGAGTCTTGGGACCATTTAAGGCCCCTTAGGACTCATTAATGGGTCCTATGACCCTTTAGGAATCATTATATATAATAAATGGTCCTAAGGGGTCGTGGGACCCATTAATAATCCCTAGTACCATTTACGACCCCATAGGACTCATTAATGGGTCCTAGACCCCTTATGACCCATTATGTATCAAAAGAGGTGTGATATAGAAAATAGTGATCAATGGTAGACCCCCACTTTATATATACATTAGAATACCAAACCACACCCTTAGACAAAATCTAATTAGAACAATCCAAAATGGATAAAGGGGTGCTAATACATGATCTAGATAAAGGGGGATTTTGATTGTGGTATTCCATGTATGGATAGAGATGTATGTATATAGAAAGTAAAGTATGACAAAAACTTACGCAATGATAAAGAATATGATAATCAGAAATGTATGATATCAAATCTAATGTACCAATGTAAGTGCTAAAGGAAAAAAAGAATGAAGTACTCAACTGTAGGGCTAGAAAAGGACAAGTAAACTTTAGATATGCAATTGACTGGTGAAAACTTGTCAGAATCATAAATCATCTAGGATCTGGGTCTAGAACTCTAAGACATGTAACTTCTAATTGTCAAATTTGCAGATTCTCAAGAACATGCCGACTCAAGTTGGCCTAGTCCCAAAAAGTCATCCTAGTCCTAGAAGGGTAAAAATTGATAAAATCTATAGAGGATCAAACCCTAGTTCTGAAACCATGAAATTTCATATTTGAAGTTGCACCACCTATTCCTACACACAATAAAAATTGGGTAATTTTTTGGAAAGGGACTTGCCTTGGTCAAGCCTATGTATATGAATTAACCTTGAAAAGAAATAAAAAGTGCATGTAAAACAAGACAAATGTAAGTATTCACCTTGCTTGTCAAACCTTCATGGATATATATAGATCCAATAAACCCATGAGGATGTATGCTTGAAATGTTTTTTAGAATCAAGGATGTCTTCACAAATGCAATTGGTTTACACTTGCCAAATCTGGGATCTTGAATGAGTGTATGCTTGATCACTTCAATGGAGAAAGAGAGAAAGAAGGAAATAGATGTTGATCTTATTGCTTTCTTATGAATTCCTCTACTTGGCCACCATGGAAGAGAGAAACTTGCATCAATGAGAGAATATTTCCTTTGAATGGATATTAAATGGAAGAAAACTTGGAGATCTTGAGTGGGAAGCCTTGTCTTCAAATCTTGAATCCAAAAGAGCACTTGAAATCACCAATAATTTCTTGCACATAGATTGTTTGAACATGAGATTACATATGGATATTGTGGATAATCATGGATGTCAAAATGAGAAGCTTCCATGTCCTTTTATAATCATTTTGGGATCCAAAATAGATACACTGACAATGATCAATAGTGGGAAAAGAAATATCCCTACATTGGGCCCAGAGCCCATTTAAACACAACCTCAAAGGACTAGGTCAAACTAGGTCAACCTAGTCCTAAAGAGGCACATTTTGAAATGGCCTTCAAGATGTGGGAAATGTGGAGAGACCCAAGGAGAAAGTAAGGATAGGAGTGGTAAATCAAGCATAAACACATCCGGATCTAGGAGATCACTAAAATGGGGCCCAATAGGTCCCAGAGCTTTGAAATGAATGGGTGCTAACTTTTTAGGATGGTACATTTAGCCCCCACTTTAGTGAGAGTATGAAGAAAGCTCATGCTCATGGTAAAGTAGATCAAATGTATAATATGATCTTATCAAAGTCAAGGAGACAAGAAAACATCAATCCCCCAAGTGACTTAACTCCTCATCAAATCCAAAACTAAGATAAGAGGGACATTGCTTGGAGAGAGAGAGAGAGAGAGAGAGAGAGAGAGAGAGAGAGATCACCTAAGCCCATTAAGATTGTGTGTCTTACTATGAACCACACAAACAAGGCACCGTAAAAGATGGCATTGAAAGTTCTGGCAGTTTTGTTTACCATGCTAGTAAATCCATCAAGGATATGTCCTTAAGGAAAGTGTATCCATAAGGGATCCAGAAAAGGAATGACATATCCTAAGGGATGGTAAGCTTCCTTAGGGGTCATCAAAGCAAAGGAAGGATATGTCCTTAAGGAAAGTGTATCCATAAGGGATCCAAAAGAGAAATCTTTCCTAAGGGAAGGTAATCTTCCTTAGGGATCAAAAAGAAAAGGAGGATGTGTCCTTAAGGAAAGTGTATCCATTAAGGGATGAAAATGAAAAGCAACATTAGAATAGTGTGTGTGTGTGTGTGCCAAATATGAGCGGAGTGTATGCCGCCATGTTAAAGTGATTGTAAGCATTATAACGGGAGCAATTGCATTAATGGAGCGTACATACATCCACTAGAAACATTTCCACTATGAAATGACCCCAATAAAGGACAAATCAATGGAAATGAGCACATGAAAAAAAAGAACACAAAAGGGATCTACCGACTTTGGGCTCAATATGATCATATGATACTATGTGAAATATCATATCAAAATGAAATGTCATCATCCCCTAGAGGAAGTATAACTAAAAAAAATAGAATAAAATCATGTAGCAGTTACAAAGAAAAGTCTTTATAGATCGGCATCACAAAGACCAAAAAGAATCGGTGTCTATTATTTTGTGTCATCCCAAGAAGACAGCACAAAGGAACATTTATGAAAATTAGCATAGGTACAACTTAACATGTAACAACATATAGGATAAGAGAGATACAAATAGAATAATATTTATGACATTGTGATTCCTTTATCACCTTGCGCCAACGAAGAAACAAGGGTCATTTGAAGAAATCTAAAAAAAACAAATAACAAGCAGGACATCATGGGGGAAGCACATTATGATAGAAAAACACACAGAATCCACCACACAAGAGAAGCTAGTCAATCTTATCGTCTGCTCCCCTATCTCAGTCAATAGTGTTTAGGGAAGGTAGGAAACTTGCAAGAGGAGAAACATCAAGCATGGAAGATGGAACAATAGCCAGTTCCAAACAAGGATCATGCTATAAAGATAGGTCGTCGTGTTCATTACTAGGAGTGATAGATAATTGTTGTGAAATTATAGCTAGTAAATCATGATCAATATCAATAGTCTCGTAGTCATCGGAATCACTAGCATGAAGATCATTTTTAGCATCATCAAGATTAATTTTAATAGAATCCAAGATAAAAATATCATTGTCATGTTTGTTCATTTTTTTAAATTTAAATTGACTTCCTCCATAGGATCAAGCATGGGTTGGTCAAAGGGAAGCAAAGCATGAGGAGGTGTATGAGGTGAAGCAATTTTTTGAGAAGCATGTTAACAGGCTCTAGCACGAAGCTTGCGACAATGGTCATGAGCCTGATAGTTACATATGGTCTTGCTAGAGATTTGGTTTGAGATAGGATCAATCAACATCGGTTCATTTTCTTCTTTAGGAGGAATGAAAGGAACCACACTGGGTTGAGAGATGACAATATGTGAATAAGAAATATGAGGTGGAAGAGAAGCATGTAAAGGAGGTATAGGTGGTGTAGGAATAATTCCATGTCCGAGATCATCCTTAGGCTTGCTAAATTTATAAATATTTTTAATCTTGTAGGCTTGGTATGATCGAAAGAGATAGTCAGGATGGGTTTGAGTTGGTTGAGGAATGGAAGGCCAAAATAAATTAAGGTAAACTGAGTTTCTAGGCATGGAAGGTTGATAAAGACTATGATTAACAGTCATGATCTCTCTATTATGAGGGAATTTAACACATTTATGAATAGGAGAAATCATGGCTTTCATGCAGGTAAGCCAAGGAAGAACAACTTTGACATGAAATTGATCAAAAGTGGGAATGACAATAAAAGTTGTGTCTGGGGTTTTACCACCAAATTCCATAGGAAATGAAATGGAGGCATAGGAAGGCTAAAGGAAACCATTACAATCTTGAATCAAGACATCAGATTTATCATAAAAATATTTTTGCTATTGTTTACTAAAAATATGCTCTTCAGTTATCACATTCACCATACAAATGGGATCAACAAGGGTACCACTAGAAGGAATGTCATTAACCCTAACGGCAATGTCTAAACAACCATCAGGTGCTTTAATTGTTTCTGCAGGATCAAAGGAAATACAAGATTGATGAGGAGGTTGAGGTTTAGTTTTGATATGCTCAACTTGGTTAACTACACGGTTGGCTTCAGTAACTTTATCATCATAGTCAATGCACTAGGAAGAAGAAGGTTGATCAATAGTATTGGTTGAATGAGATGGAAAAGGATTAGTGTAGATTTACAAATTTTGATTAGGAGGTGAAACTTATTTGTTTCCTTGATCATTATCACTATAAATAGGTATAGCCTTGGAATCAATAAGGTCTTGAACAACACTTTTTAGTATCATGACCAGGTTGACAATGATACTAAAAGAAAGCTTTAGGATCAAAGTATTTGGCCATAGGTCTGGAAGGTTTAATTGGTTTTATAGGAGGAAGTGTAAACATATTAGCATTCATTAAATTCATCATCACATTATGCAAATATTCAAAAAGATGAGCATAATTATGAGCAGGTCTAAAAATGAAGACAAAGTAGCCACACCTTTGGATGTTGTTGCCACTTGTTCATCAACAGTGTTGGATGAATTGTTGATTTTGATGTAGTTGTTTGATTTCAAAAAAAAATTAAAATTGGATGTGGCATCACTCTTATCAATAGGAACATGAGCCATTGGAGTGTTGCTCTCAAATTGACTCACTTGAAGTTGATAATGATGAAGCACTGCACACAATTGTGAAAAGGAAGAAAACTCAAAAAGAAGAATCTTATCTCTAATGTCTTTGTGTAAATTAGCAATAAAAAAGCATTGTATATCAACATCAGATACGAGATAAGAAATTTGAGCATGCAAATTCTTAAATCTACTAATGAAAGCACTAACTGTTTCTTTAACACCTTGTTTATAATGCATTAAATCAGTCAAAGAAATTTTAGGACCAATGTTGTTTTGGAATTGTTGAATGAAAGCATTAGCAATCTTGTGAAAGGGATCAATGGAATAAGGAGGCAAAGAACAATATCATTGTAGGTATGTGTCTCGAAAGGTTATAGTAAACAAATTTTCCATGAACCTATGGTCATGAGAGAAATCACTACACAAGGTTTGGAAAGTTTTCACATGAGTCGTAGGATCACCCTTACTATTATAAGTTTCAAAATGAGGAATCTCAATAATTTGTGGGATAACAACTCGAATAATATCCATAAGCAAAGGACTAGAAGTGTCACAAGTAGTAGTGTTGAATTTTGATTGAGTCATAGAAGCAATTTGTTGCTGCAAAGAGGAAACAGTTTGAGCCAAGCTATCGATAGTGGAATTAGTAGAAGAAATGGGAGGTGAAATATGAGACATATTAGGAGAATTATTGAAAATGGAATGAATGTGTGAAAATGAAAAGGGAACACTATGATAAGTAGGCATTGACGAAGGCAATGAGACACATATAACTCTTGAAGGAATAGAAGAAAGAATAGGATTAGGAAGACTCACATGTGTAGAATTGGAAATTTGAATTGAAGTTATGATGAGAGGTGGAGCATAAGTAGAGACACTAGGAATATAAGTAGAAATAGGAAAGAGGTGTCAACACTTGTAGTAGGTGGAATGATACCTAAATCTTGAGCGCAATCCTTAAGAGGCTTGGCATTGGTATGAACAATATGAGAAATAGTACACAAGATGTCAAGACCATGATCATCATGATGAATAAGCTTTATCATGTCTTGCACTACAAAAAGGGCTCCAAGTTGCGGTTTTCTTGAGCTAACCATTGTTCAAACTTTTCAAAGTCATGGAAAAGTTTTTGGACTTTGGCAGGAGGAACTCTTAATTCTTCATCTTTATCATGAGAAGAATGACAAGAGTTGTTCTCCGTGATAGGATTGATATCATTAGAATGCATTTTGGTCTCATCAAGATTCCTAGGAAAGAAGGAGGGTTGGGGATCAAAGGAACCCATGAGTCTACGGACTCTTCTAACCAAAATACTATAGGTGGGACTCAAAGTGATAAATCTCATGCACAAGGGAATGAAAGGAAAGAGAGATGCAATGAAATTTGAAAGAAATATGCAATCCAAATAAATTTAACTATCAAATTTAAGCATGTGATTATAAAATATTAATCTAAATGCATACAATGTAGCACATATGTAATGTAAATATTGTATGACACAATGCATACAAAGTAGATCTAGATATGAAAATGAAATTCAAAGTAGATCTAACAATGTAAATATGCAAAAGAAATCACACAAAGAAGATCTAACTAACAAATCAAAAAGCATGCAAGCGGTGGGTTCACCAAATGTGATATGGGGGTGAACCTACACACACAATGATGTAAACAAAAACTAAATCTAACTATATGCATACAATGTAGTAAAGTAGAAAATAAAGTCTAACTCCAAAATTAGAATTGAAAGGTTATGAGTTAGGTTCACCAAGATGTGATATAAAAAATGGTGATCAATGGTAGACCCCCACTTTCTGTAAACATTGGAATACCAAACCACACCCTTAGACCAAATTTGATTAGCACAACCCAATATGGATAAAGGGGTTATAATGCATGATCTAGATAAAGGGGGAGTTTGATGGTGGTATTCCTTGTACGAACAAAAATATATGTATATAGAATGTAAAGTATGACAAACACTTATGCAATGATAAAGAAGATGATAACCAACAATGTATGATATCAGATATAATGTACCAAAGTAAGTGCTAAAGGAGAATAATAATGAGGTATTCACCTTGAGGGATAAAAGAGGAAAAGTAAACTTTAGATATGTAATTGACTGTCAAAAACTTGTCAGAATAAAAAACCATCCAGGATCTAAAACCCTAAGACTTGTAACTTATGATCATGAAATTTTCATATTCTTAGGAACATGCCAACTCAAGTTAGCCAAAAAGTTGACCTAGTCCTAGAAGGGTAAAAACTCATAAAATATGTAGAGTATCAAATCTTGGTTCTAAAACCCCAAGATTGTAGATCTGAAACTGCACCACTTGTTCTTGCACACAAGAAAATTGGGGAAATCGATGTGGAAAGGGCCTTTCCTTGGTCAAACCCTTGTATAGGAATTAAACTTGAAAGGAAGTAAGAAGTGCATGTAAAACAAGACAAATGTAATCATTCACCTTGCTTGTCAATATCTCATCGATGGATACAGATCTGATAAACCCATGAAGATGTATGCTTGAAATGTGTTATGGAATCAAGGATGTCTTCAAAACTACAATTGGTCTACAGTTTCCAAATTTGAGATCTTGAATGATTTTATGCTTGATCACTTTGTTTATAGCTGAACGTGAACCTCTAATCCAGCCATAGACACAACATAGTCATTGCTCACAAAGTGAATTATGAAAATAAGTATGAATTACCTACTTCGTGGATTCATAGTGAATCGACCTGTTACCTCCTATTTAGGTGGGGTGTTTGAATTTACTCTCAAAATGAGAGCCCAACAACCATTAGACCAACTCTAAAATAGAGGATTTGAAAGCTATGAAGATAATCAAATTGTAATTAATCTAAAATGAAGATGCAATTGTAATATAACAATGAAAGTGCAGATTTAATCTGTGAAGCTTGAAAGAAAGGTGAGAATTAATCTAGAACATAATAAGCAAACTAATTAATATAAAAGTGCAATTACACTAGAATGAAAATTACTCTAATTATGCAATAATCAAAGCTTGAAAGTATGAAAATTGAGACAAAAATTCACTATAGTTTTGGTACTCTAAAATTGCCTCTCTCAAAATGAAGGAAAGAAGGTTCATAATATAGAAGAGCTCGGGAGAAGGATGAAGAGTTTCTTGGAAAGAAACATCTGACTCTTCATCTCCATGGAGGAAGGTGAGACAAATTGATGAATTATTTAATTAAATGAATGAATATTGCCACATGGGTAGCTTTTCGAGTTATTTTGAATAATTAAATCCAAATAAAGATGTCCATTCAAATAACCAAATATTATTTAATTCCTTTGATGTGTATTAGCTAAAGGGGGTGGAATTAATTTAATTTAAAGCACTTAGGACTTTAGGATTAAATTAATTAATCATAGGGATTTTTAGCCAATAAATGTTGAATATTTAGGAATTAAATATAGTGTATGATTAACGCAAATTAAGGGTTTTTTGCATTTGACACCAAGTCAAATAAAGTCAATTAGGAGACAGAATTACCTAGTACAATGGGACTTTGATGATGTAGAAATTCGAAGGAATGCACCAAAATTGATTAGAATTATAAGGTGCCAATTTTGGGGTATTACATTTTGCCCCTCTTTGAATTGATGTGCAAGCAGCACGTTGATTCAAAGAATAGTCTGATGTGACAGATGATGAGGTTTCAGGATTATCTCTAGAACAGAGCCTAACCCTCAGAAGTCGAGGTTAGAATGCCAAGACACCGATCAGAAGAAAGCATGATACTCCGAAGCCTAAGTTAGATTGTGAAGACCTCGGTCAGATTACCACTTAATAGAAGACTAGAATCGGGGTTAGATTGCCCCAATTCCCATTGATAAGATGATAACCGATGCAGATTTAGGACTATCTCCATAACGAAGCTGAGTCTTTCGAGACCCAGGTTGGATTGCCCAGATAACGGTCGAAAAGAGATTTCGAGAGCCATCTCCAGAATGAAGCTTGACTTTCAGGAATTAGGGTTAGATTGCCCCAATACCTAATGAGATTTCAAGAACCATCTCCAGAACGAAGTTTGATCCTCGAGGATCCGAGTTAGATTGCTCAGATACCTAAAAGATTGATGACAAGATGACAAGATGCAAGGCTCAAAGATGCCCCTAGTGAAGAGATGCCCCAAGCGATGAGGACTTTTGATTTAGATCAGACTAATTCAAGAATTGATTCAACAAGATTCAAATGATGCAATCATCCTGCCCCCTCAGGAGTGAAATTGAAAGATGACACACCAGAAAGACGATTGACAGCAAGAGGTTGCAGATATAGATAAAATCAGAGATCTAGAAGAACTCAAAATAGATTATGGAAGGAAGCAATTTGGAGCAATTTGGAGGTCATGTTGACCAAGTTTGACCATGGTTGACCAGATTTGACTAGAGTTGACTTTTGATGAAAGCATTGAAGATCTAGAGAAAGATGATGATGAGATAAGATTCTGGCAAGAAAATGACACCATAAGGTCGATTGCACAAGCGTCTGATCACTATGGTCCCAAAATTTTAAAATGCAATTTCGAGCTATCTAGGAGTGTCAGATTTTGATTTCAATCCTGAAAATGGATTCAGAACGATCGATTTAGCCAAGGGTGAAGTTTTCTTGTAAAATAGAGCACTTTTGAAAATTAGGTCAAAAGATATATAAGGCCCGGAGGGGTCATTTTCAATTCATTATTCACTTTGACTTCTAGCAATTTTGAGAGCTCTGAGAGGGATGGAGAATGTGCTAGTGCATACACATCGATTTGAGTGCTCCTGACAACATAACCAGCCACCGGAGTGTGACACACCTGTAAGTAGTCAATAAACCATCTTGCATTTCAAGTTTTAACGCTTTCTTAGGTCATTTAAGTTAGATTTTAGGCATTTTAGAGCTTAGTTCTTCCAATGTCACATGAGGAAATAGTTTCCTCATGCCAGCCTCAGTCGCCCCTCGCATGAGGAAATGGTTTCCTCGTGAGGGTTAGGGCTTCCTCGCATCGGGCTTCTCTGTGAGCTCACGCGAGATGCTTGGTGACACTGCGTGAGATTTCATCCTCAGTGATGAACTCTCATGCAAAATGAGATCCTATCTCGTGCGACAAAGAAAATCTCACATGAGAAGCTGATGCAATTCTGTAGAGTCTTCGTCCAATTTTGCATATTATCAGCCAATTAGAGTGTCCAAGAGTCGTGTTTAGGATAGATGCATATTTCTACTTGCTGTTATTTCTTTGAAAAAAACCATCATGATTGAGATACTGATCAAATGTCATCGCTTGTTTTTTAGGTTGACTTTCCAGATGTTGTGTTCCAGTCCCACCACCTAGTCGTTGAGGAGTTAGTGCAGAGATTGACCGATGTTGAGGGTGCCCACATCAATGGGATAGGATTGACATATCTACATGATATACCTGACATTCAGGTGAATCACGGACTACTAGGTGCATTGGTTGAGCATTTCCACTCGGAGACGAACACCTTTCACTTGTCGATGGGGGAGATGACAGTCACCCCTAAGGACTTATACAAGATACTGAGGATACCATTCCACGGTGCCCGCGTGGAGTACGACATTCAGCTGAGGGTAGGTACACTAGCACTAAGGGCCATTTTCCAGGATGATCTAGTGATGGGTCAGGCCATCTCGTGGAACGAGCTTATAGGCCGATACTAAGCCGAACATAGATTAGCGGTTGTCCTGGCAATGTTCTTTAGTTGTTATCTGATGCCAGATCAGGGACAACATGGACTGGAGTGTGGATGGGGATGCACATTGGAGCAGATGTTGGAGTAGCCACCAGTGCAATTTAGATGGGATGAGTGTATGCTCGCATAGATGTACCATGAGATGCATGAGATCGTGTATCGGAGTGCGTGGACCATGGCCACAGGAGTGTTTGTTTTACAGATATGGGCATGGGAGCATCTCCCTGTATGTAGGCTGATATTTCATGATACTAGGCAGCCCCTAGATCCCTATATTTACAAGTATGCAGGCCCCATGACTTAGCCAATGCTAGGTAAGACAGAGCAGTGTCACAGGCAGCTAGACGACATGGAAGCAGTCATATGGAGACCATGGGCAGCCACAGAGGTTTGGGATGATGCTCGAAAAGATCTCCCCCATATGTTGTTCTTGTGTCCACTGATTGGATGCACCATCAGCATCATTGAGCACTTCCTACTCACACACGTGCTACGACAGTTTGGGAGACCGCAGGATGTCTCCCAGGAGTATTGCACATATGCCTGATTCATCGATGAGATGAAGAAGGGTTGGCAACCCAGACTAGACCAAGGGAGGTGCATGATAGAGGCACAGATACCACCAGCGTGGTGGGATTACATGGTAGATGTCACCAATGCAGGGGTGATGCCTACATATAGAGATAATATTTTAGCATACCCATACCCCAGGTACATAAATCTTGTTGGTATGGGATAGAGGGTACAACAGGTTATGCAGCCTACATAGTAGCAGCAAGCATAGTAGTAGTAGCAAGTACAGCAACAGCCTACATAATAGAAGGTACCAGCACAGCAGCAGCAGTAGAGGTTATTGAGACCAAGGAGTGGGCAGACTCCTATCCCTCCTAGGATTATGGGTTCAAATGCAGGTTTTGGTAGTAGTGGGACCTAGTAGAGGTCCACGAGACAGAGGACAGGTGACACATCACAGTAGATGCCTCCTGACAAGGGGGCCTAGGTTGATGATACTATCATGCAGGATCCACCTGCGGGAGGGCAGGATGCACAGGTATAGGAGGATTTGAGGAAGAGCTAAGAGTTGATACAATAGGTGTGGAGGGAGAGAGATGACTATCACACACATGTCATCGTGCAGGAGACCCGAGTAGCTGAGCGAGATTGAGAGATCAGAGGGCTCCAAGAGGCACTTGCTAGGTCTCAGCTAGAGACCAAATATGAGGCTGCATAGTCAGCCTACTATTATGCAGCATACGTGGGAGTAGTGTCAGGTCTAGCAGAGTAGGTGCCACCATTTTTAGAGTATGTTGGGGCACGGGTAGCACCGTAGGGACCTCCACCACAGGGACCACCACCGCAGGCACCACCACAGGGTCCACCTCCTCCACCTCCTCTAGGTGGTGATGGGAAGAGCTAGACTCATCTTGATATACATTGTAGCCCATTTTTTATAATGTGTTCGAGTAGCACCATTCTTTTGATGTACATTGACATTGATCAACTGAGATATATATGAGATCATCATTTTGATATCATTGTACTTGTGTATATATTGCTTTGGATATTTATGCTTTATGAGATGTTTCCTATATGTTTATATGTATGGATTAGATATGAGATGTGCATGATTCCTTTATGTATATGCGGATGAATATGCACATGTTTTATGTATGTAATGTGAAATGCAATGATAGATAAATGTAATGTATGATTTGATTTATGCTTATAATGAATGCACATGGATATGGATATGTAGATGTAGAATGTATGTAATTGCAATTTATGGATGCAAATGGAAATGTAATGAAAATGCAATGTATATGATACTAATCATCTCATGCAAGACGTAGCAATACATGACAGGTACTAACCAAAAGAATGTTTGAAGATCGAGAATGAGGACCAGACACTTGTGTAGCCAAGATGAACCTCGGATGAAAGATGAGAACTTTTGGAGAATAGATTGAGGAGACAATAAAGAGAGCACCAAAACACCATCTCAATGCAAGCCTAGAATAAAAATGCAAGCCTAAGCTAGATGCAATCCCTAGGACTTGGTTGTTGGACTCATTTTATTGTCATCGTAGATTTTTTAGTAACAGATGTTCGTAGGATGCCATACAACCCTCACTGATATTGCAATCATGAGAATATGAATATGACATTAGTCTTTGATTTGTCAAAATGAGGTGTAAGCATTAAGGCACAAGAAGCTAGAATGACCTAAACACCTATTCCTTTTGATTTAGCAAGTTAACATAAGCATTAAAGCATAGCTGCTAGAGTGACCGAAATGTTGCTTGTGCACAAACACGCCAAACATGTGAGAGTGCCTCCTTTTTCTAAGTGAATGATAAACATATCAAGGTGCTTGCAGTGACTCTTACATTCACTTCATAGGATGAGCGTTGTCAATTTCACTTGTAGCAGAAAGAAGTCACTCAAATAGACAAGGAGAAAAACCAACCTCACCAAAGTTCCCATACAAAAGGAGTCGAGGTACACATGGCCATCCAATATGAGATGAAGGCTCTCATAGTGGACACCCCTCTTATATAGATTCATTGGATCATTGGAACTAAACCAGCAAATAGAAAGCAAAGGAAAGATCATGCCCCCAGTCTTCACTTCTCTCGGTCAAGAGAGACATTTTAGAGTTGCTTGAGGAGGAATGATAAAGAGAAAAGACAAACACACAAAAGAAAAGCTCAACATGCTTTAGAGAGTTTCAAATCCAATTTTTAGTTTCAGTTTCAATGGATTGAAGTCAGATCGGAAGTATATAGCATGAGAAGTCTCAACAGGACGGTGACAGTAGGTAGACGCGGTGAGGACCACTGGTGACTATCGCAAGAGACAAAGTCTCAAGGAGATATCATAGTACTAATGAAGTATCAGCAGGTAGATGCAATGAGAACCACTGGTGACTGATACAAGAGATCTTCAAGAAGAGAGATCTAAGAGTGAACGAAACATCAGCAGGTAGATGCAGTGAGAACCACTGGTGACTGATGTATGAGAGATCCTGAAAGAGAGGGATTTGAACGAGAGCTAGGTATCAGTAGGCAGACATGGTGAGAACCACTGGTGACTGATATGTGAGAGATCCTCAAGGAGAGAGATCTCAAAAGTATCTAGGCATCAGTAGGCAGACACAGTGAGAACCACTGGTGACTGATGCAAGAAAATCCTCTGAAAATGATAAGACAATGCCCCCTAAACCAGGAAGGTGCCCCCAAGTGTGACCAGTTTCAATCCATGTAAAGTCGAGCATAATCTCAAAAGTAACTAAAAGCAAGTGCATGAGCTAGCAAACTAAAGCAGGAAACAAACTAAAGCAGGAAATAGGAAAGAAAACTAAAGCGGGACAGGCCGCAATAGGTATAGCATTAGGGAACAAGAGGTGCCTGTTTACCAAGTTTTCACCATCTTGGCAGGGATTCTATTTTTGCTACCATGACGCCTATTTTCCAGGTTTTCATCAATGGCGCATTTTTTCTTTTTTTAATTTTTTTGTACTTATCTCTTTTTTTTTTCTTTTTTTTTGTATTTTTTAATTTTCACCTTTTTTTTTAATTATTATCAAGGTGCCTGTTTACCAGGTTTTCACCAGGATAATAGATACATCAAAACACCTGTTTACTAGGTTTTCACTAAGATGATCATTTTTCAGGGCATTTTACATTTTTTAGGATTTTTTTCAGAATAAAGTATGTACAGGAGCATACAAAGAATGTCTCAACTGTAGAATCTTTTCAGGTGCAAAGCATTGATCAGATCTTTGAGTTGTTCTCCTTTAGTAGTAGATAGTTGATAAGCACTAGACCCAAATGCTGCAGTGATATGTATGGACCAAGCTAGTTTGGTTCAAACTTTCCTTTCTGTATCCATTGTTGTTGATTCTTGGGGTTCTCTCTCAAGACGAGATCACCCACTTGGAATTCCCTTGGTCTGACTTTCTTATTGTAGCTCTTAGACATTTTTTTCTGGTATGCTCTTAGATGATTGAATGCCACTTGTCGACGTTCATCCAGTAACTCTAGCTCTTGTAGCCAAGATATTCTAATGTCTTCATCAGTAATGAGGTTCTTCAGATAGACTCGCAATGTAGGAATCTTGACCTCAATAGGAAAAATAGCATCCATGCCATAGACTAAGGAAAAGGGTGTAGCCCCTATTGGAGTTTGAATGCTTTTTTTGTAGGCCCATAAAGCTATATTAATCTGGAGGTGCCAATCTCTACCAGATTTGTGAACTGTTCTGTGTAGGATCTTGAGAATTGTCTTGTTGGAAGCTTCTGCCTGTCCATTAACTTGGGCATAATAGATCGAGGACCAATGCTGAATGATTCTTAACTTAGTACATAATTCCTTTAGATCCTTTTTCTTGAACTTCCCCCCATTGTCAGTGATTATTGAGGAGGGTACACCATATCTACAGATGATGTAATTCAGTATGAATCTTGCTACAGACTTGCCATCAGCTATAGTTAGAGGCACTACCTCAACCCATTTGGTAAAATAATCTATAGCTATGATAATGAACTTGTGTCCTGTGGAGGAAGATGGATGTATCTGACCCACCAAATCAAAGGCCCATTACTGAAATGGCTAGAAACTGATGAATGGAATGAGCTCCTTGGCAAGAGCGTGAATTAGATTTTCATAAAGCTGACACTGTTTGCAAGATTTGTCATATTGTATAGCTTCTTTTTCCATATCCGGCCAGTAGTAATGAGCTCTAATAAGTTTATGAGCTAATGTCAGGCAGCTCGAATGAGAACCACAGATGCCTTCATGCACCTCAGCTAACGCACGTTTGGACTCGTCGGGCTCTAAACACCTAAGGAGGGTATCGTCTAGACCTTGTCTATACAAGTCATTATCAACTATGACATATCATGAAGCACTATGGATTAGGTGGCATTTTTTGTTCTGGATATAAGTGTCTGGAATAATTTGGTCCTAGAGGTAGGAGTAAATATGATGGTAGCGAGATGAATCATGCCTAATGACTGAATATATCATCTTGGATTCAAGGGTATTGTAGGCTGGGTAGCGTAATGTCTCCACCAGGAATTCATGTCTGAAGTCATTTTTTGGCATTTGTAGCATGGAGGCAAGAGTTGCCATGGCATCAACTTCTTTATTATTTGCTCTTGGAATTTGTTGGAAAGTAATATGTGCAAAGTACTTTTTCAGATCATCAACCATTCATTTATAAGGAACCAACTTTTCATCCTTCGTTTGATAGGTATCATTAACTTGATTGATGACCAACTAAGAGTCTCCAAAGACCTTAAGTTCATCCACAAGCCATTCTTTGGCTATCTTCATAACATTGATTAAAGCTTCATATTTAGTGATGTTATTTGTGTAAGGGAATAATAGCTTATATGCCTTTGGTAAAGAGTATCTCTGTGGTGTGACAAATAGTATTCCGGCACCCGACCCCTACTAGGTAAATGAGCCATCAAAGAACATGTTTCATGTTTGATGTGTAAGAATCATTATAGACTCATCTGGAAATTCAATTTTCAATGGTCAATGATCCTTGAGAGGAGCTTCTACCAGTTGATCTACAATAGCTTATCCTTTAATAGCTTTTCTCTCAACATACTCAATGTCAAACTCATTGAGTATCATGACCCATTTCGCCAGTCTGCCTGTGAGAGCACCTTTACTGAGTAAGTACTTTAACGGATCAATTTTAGCAATAAGTCTTGTAGTGTGAGCTAGCATATAGTGTCGTAATTTCTGTGAAGAAAACACCACTGCTAGACAAGCTTTTTCAATGACTAAATAGTTCATCTCATAAGAGACCAAAGTTTTGCTGATGTAATAAATGGCTCTTTCCTTGTTATTTTGGTCTTCTTGAGCCAACAAAGCACCCAGAGATGTGTTTGTAGCTAAAATATAAAGGATGAGTGGCTTCCCATGAATAGGAGGCATCAAGATTTGTGGATTTGTAAAATATTGCTTGATTTGAGTGAGCCCTTTGTCACATTCTTTGTTCCACTCATAAGTCACACCTTTATGTAGAGTTTTGGTGAATGGTTGTTGATAGGCCAACACTGGGGCAAATAATAAGAAGAATTAATGATTTATAATGAAGTTTCTTGCTGGTCTATACGTGTCAATCTGAGAGCATAAGCTTACGAAAGGTATCCGAGCAATATGCTATCAAGGGATGATAGTTGTGAAATGAGGGTTTATGAGTGCATCTACAACACACGAAATTGAATCTATGAAAAGCCAAGTAAATCCCAGCGACAGGAACTGTCACTTCCTGGCGACAGGAACATCAGAAACGTAAATAACTCAATAAAAACTAATCTGTAATAAACATAACTACAACTCTTTAAGAAATTATCAACTTATAATCTATTTCATATGTAATATTATTATCTAATCAAATACAGATATTGAATATATATAAACTAATTTACTATGATTAAATATATACTATTTAATACTAAGCTAATTAAAATAAAAATGGAAACAAACTCAAACACACTCCAAACGCAAATGAAAAAATAATCACCGGGTAACTTCAGAGTGGGCCCTGCCTCCTCAGCTGCCTGGTGATGAAGAAAACTTAATAGTTTTACACCTTTGAAATCATGCACATAAATATGGGACTTATATTGCAGAATAACAACAGTTCTTATACAATTCTATATGTTTTGCAGGGTTGTACGTATATATTTCCTTCTTCTATCTCCTGCTGCTTATATAGATGTAGCTTATAACAACTTAGAGCAAAATAGAGATAATGAAACTGAATAGTAGCCAATGTACAAGCATATTTACAGGCTGTAGGTAGTTGCAGCAGAAAATAGGAAAGAACAAGTTTGGTTCCTGCCATGTAAAAAGCCCTCCATCACCATACAAATAATACCAGCATTCAGATACGTGCTAAGAGTAGACAATGATTTGTTATCATTCCAGCCAGCATCATTGTCATCATCTAATATAGACTTGAAAAGGTTTTTCCAGAATTGTATCAATGCAGTTTGTCTTCACGTGAGGTATGGAAATGGCAAGTTCACTTCCTTAACAGCAATAACAACTCAGTTTCCTGCAACACGGGATTGGTTGTTTTTGTTAAATGTCTAAAATGAGCTTGTTTATTTTAATCACCGTACAAGGTATTATTCTATTCATGGCTAGTTTGAGAATATTGCTTGCAATATAGTTGGTGGAGGAGTTACGGAGTCCATAAAAGCATAGCAGCCTCACGTATTATGTGAGAAGTCATTCTATCATAACAAGAAGGTTCCATATTGCATTATATCCTCCAATGATTGGCAGACAGTGAATGGTAGAGAGTGTTATTGTTTTTATTCAATAGGCAACAGGAAGAAAGTATGAAATAGGTGACAGGAACATGTGAACATGCTGCAATTATAAATATTAGTAAAAGTAATCAATAATGCATTTTCCATATTTTAATCCCAAAACCTCATTAAATAGTACTTATATATATTAAACCATATGCAACGTAAAAATGGAAATAATGAGATGGAATGGAGTGGAAATGGAATAGGAAAGTGAGTAGGAAAGTACATGAAATAGATTAAAATATGGAATTAAATAGGCTATAATTGGCTCTCATCAGTTGTGACTTATTGGCCAGTTGTGAAATGAAGCACCAAATAGATTGTAGTCTACCTTGAAGTCCTCTCATTTGACTGATGTTCTTTGGTGGAGGCATCTCCATGATAGCTTGAACTTTCTCGGGATCTACCTCTATGCCTTTAGCATATATGATATAACCCAACAACTTGCCAAAAGTGACACCAAATGCACACTTTTTTGGATTGAGTCTGAGATTGAATTGTTTCATTCAATCTAGTATAGGACCTAGATCTGCAAAGTGTGTTTTCCGATGCATGCTTTTAGCCAAAGTGTCATCCAGATAGTCTTCCATTGTTTTGTGCATTATGTCATGAAAAATAGTGGTGACAGCTCTTTGATATGTAGCTCTGGCATTTTTCAGTCCGAAGGGCATGACATTCCAACAGAATGTTCCCCAAGCACATGTGAAGGCTATCTTTTCTTGGTCTTCTAGCGCGATCTTTATTTTATTATAACCAGAAAAGCCATCCTTTAGAGAATACATTTGGTAACCAGTTGTCCTGTTCACTATCATGTCAATATTGGGTAATGGAAAGTCATCTTTAGGACATACTTTATTCAGGTCTCTGAAGTTTGTGCACACATAGATAGATTTATCATGCTTTGTAACTAGAACAATATTAGAGATCCACTCTGCATAGTCAATAGCTCTAATGAAACTAGCTTTGAGAAGTTTTTCTAGCTCAGCCTTGACTAAAAGTGCCACATGTGGATGCATCTTCCAAAGCTTTTGTTTGACAGGCTTGATGCCTAGTGCAATAGACAGATGATCATGCATGATTAGATTGGGATCCAATCCAGAGATATCAAAGTAAGTCCATGCAAAATTAATTTTCTTGCTTTGAAAGAAATTGGTGAACTCTTCCTTCTCTTCTGCATATAGAGACTGTGCTAAATGAATGATTTGTGGTGCAACCTCTGTACCCAAATTCACTGGTTGGGTTAGCTCAATCAGCACTGATGATTCTCTTGAAAATGACTGGGAAGTGTATCAATTATCTCATCCTTGGGTGCCTCAGAGAGGTTTTCACCCTCGGATACGTCTTTTATTTTTACTTTTTTCGGCTGTGACACTACCATAATGTGGTTTTCACCATCAGAGCATCTATTCTTTTTTCTTTTAATTTTATGACTAAGATACTTGATATCAGCTTCAGTCATGTTGATATTGTCTTCACTGGTGGAGACATTACAGGTTCGACAACGTTAAGATAATAGGCAAGAGTGTAGTCATTCTAGAACATAAGGACTTTGCTAGCTGGAGAGGGAGAGTTCCAGTTGATAAGTTTGGGATGGCAGAGTGAAAGAGAAGTGGCAGTTTCAAGTGCGTTCATAGTATAGCCATTGAAAGTGTGGACGAGTAAGTCAAGACCTAGAGAGATCTCATCCAAAGGTGTGTTTGATTCTTCTTGAGTCCTCACAGTAGAAGTAGAGGGAATGTCAGCATTAGTAAATTCACACTTGGTCGACCTAACACTAGACCCTTCACCTACTTTGAAGAGGTTTTCATACACATGAACAACATCTATATCTTTATCAAAAGTGGCATCAGACAGAGCTTCAAACTCATATTCATGTGAGTCAGTGATGCTTGATATGGGAATTCCATCAACACTAGTACCATCTAACTCATCTTCATCTCTTGTAGTATTAATGGTTTGCCGAAGTTGATCTTATTCAAACCGCTCTTGGAAATGTGGTGGTATGTACCATTCATCCTTAAAATTAGGACAGCCCTTTGTATTTCTCTCCAATGGTCATACGTGAGTCGATGCACTGAAGTGGTGTCATCGGAATCACTATCAGTCTCTACCAAGTGGACAGGTATAATAGGTTCATCTGGTCCTTCAAAGAATGCAACAAGATCCAGAGGAATAGGATATGGAAAAGTATCCTCGTCAGAACTATTCTCTGATTTATCAGCTGTGGTAATGTCCTCAAATTCTGGCTAGAATTCTGGTTCTGGTTTTGGCTCTGGCACAAACTTGTTAATCCCAACATGAAATGGGATTTTCTTGAAGCCTAGCCCTGAGGTGTCCTTGGTGCGATGACCTATGGCTTCAATTTGTTTAAGAAAACCATTGTCATTCACCCCTATAGGGCCACTCCCTTTATAATTGAAACGCTTCATGATTTTGAAGGCTTCACTGTATGGTTCTTGTTCTAATTCACGAGCAAGAGTGATCTATTTAGATGTTTCTTTTCATTTGTAAAGCCAAGTTGTAATAGCTCTTTCCTCATCTTCATCCTCTAATGGCATTGTGGCCTGAACAAAGGCACCATCATAGATTATTAGGGGAGAATAAGCAGAAGGTTTGTTGTTCTCAGAGGGTCTCCCGAAGGAACGCGGAGACGGAGGTAGACTAGCTGCTAATGATAACACAGGTTTAATTTGATACCCTCCCATGCCTGTATCCTTAAGCTTCAGAGTATGTTCCATTTCTTTGAGTTTGGCATCATAGAATTCAGTGGACTCTCTATTAGTTGGGACAAGACTGTCTGCAAATTGTGCGAGTGTGTTGCAAGAATAGTTGGTATTGGCAGGAACTGTCACTTCTGCACCACGGAATGGGAGCTTGATACATTGATGATATGTAGATAGAACCACCTACATTTCATGGATCCATGGTCTACCCAGTAGTATATTATATACCAAAGGAATATCTAGAACTTGACAAATGACATCTCTTTCAACAGGCCCAACTCGGATCGGCAGCACAACCAGACCTTTGGATTTGTGTTCTTCTTCATCATATGCCTTAATGGTGATTTTCTTATGGACATCTATGCAATCTTCATCATAGCCTAATTGGGTGAGCATCTTAGCAAAGAAAATATTGAGGCCAGCACCATTGTCAATGAGGACACGGTGGATGCACTTTAGACCTCTCATTGAATGCAAAGAAGCATTGTGCAAATGGCTCAGTGAATGGTCACCTTCTTCAGAAAAGGACAAATAGTGCGATGAGGTCAGGTGACCCACCATGGATTGAAATTGATCAAGATCCAAATCTTTTGGGACATTCGCCTCGGTGAGGGCTTTATCCAGAATCTCCCTATGGGTGGGTGAGATCTTCAACAACTCAAAGATAGTGATTTGAGCGTTGGTACGTTGCAGCTAGTCTAGAATGCTAGAATTAGCCACGCTATGTGTAGGGATCAATTTTGAGTTTTTGTTGGTGGGACCAACAACAATTTTATCCACAGGTTGCTTCGGAGTGGATGTAGAAGGGTCAGGACCCTTAATGGTGATTTTCGCATGAGAGTGAGTAACAACATTTGCACAATCTTGAGACAATTCAAGTTTGGAAGAATGAGACCCGGGGCCTCGCAAGACAAAAGGATTCTTAGGCTTAGGAGCATCTTCACTTCCCTTAATAGTAATCACATCACAATACTCAACCTCAACAGGTTCAACCATGTTAATGACATTGGCATTGGTAGTGCACATGTAATTGACCTTAGCTTGGGTGTTCTTAGTCTTGGAAGATTCACCTTTCTTGTGAGGTGGAAAGGGATCTTTAAATGCCTGATGATCTGAATTCTTGTTATGGCTGTCCACAACAATGTCACTGTTGTCAATCAAACCTTGGACTTTATGGCACAGCTGGAGACAAGTAGAAGTCTTATGACCCTTATTTTGGTGATAATCACAATATGTGGTGTCGTTCCACCAATGAGGTCATGGTTGTGGCTCATAGAGATGCTTTTCCAAAGGAGTGAGTATCTAGTTTTGCACAAGAGTCTTATAAACCACATCAAGCAGTTCTCCTAAGGACGTGAACTCACGCTTGGGTCAAGATGCCCAAGGTTTGTTTTTAGTGAGTCTCAAAGGCTATTGAGTCTCCATTGTAGCCTTCTCTGTAGCTTTGACCACCTGTATACTAGAGGAAAGATTAAAAATAGATTTCATAGGCTTTGGGGTCACATTGTCAACCACTCCATTATTTACAACATCTCTATTATTGTTGACAAACTTCCCTTTATCTTTGTTTGAGGAGGAAGACCCTTGTTTGTTATCCTTTTGCAAAGTCAACTCTCCTTTCTTGATCATAAATGCCTCTATGCGCACAGCTTTCTTAATCACACTATCAAAAGTTAGGGGACCTTGTAATTATACTTGATATCCAAAATCTAGGACAAGATTGTCCAAAAAGATGTTGAGTTTTTCAGACTCGTGCAGTTTGCGGGGATATTTTGTACAAAGTTGTCTCCATCTCTAACAAAATGCCAGGAAAGGTTCCCCTTATCGTTATTTCAGGTTACAAAGATCTCAAACATTGACTAGATGTTGAATATTGTGTGAGTAATGTTGGATAAATAGATTAGCGATCTCGTCAAAAGATTTGATTCCAGCGAGTAACCGAGAAAACCACTCCATAGCTGACCCACCCAAACTACAAGGAAAGAGGCACATAAGATATGTCTGATCATGTATAAATTCCATAAATAGAGCACCAAACTCCCTCAAGTGATCCTGGGGATCGGTAGTACCCAAGTATTTGTCATATTTAGGCAGCTCTACACCTTTGGGAAAAGGTGGCATGCGAAGACTCTTATCAAACGGGAAAGGACAGATGCTTTCCATTGTGAATTGTTGTACAGGTTTATCCTTATCCCTTGCAAGTTGGCTAATTTGGTCTTTCATGTCTCGAATCATCTTTTGCAACTTTGCAGTCTCAGTCTCTTCTTCTTTGGCCATGAGCGTTTCAACTTGGTAGTCTGGGGGTAATTTGGCCCCTTGTTTGGCCAGCTCTAGAAAATATTTTTCCTTCTCTTCTAGAAGGAGGATCTCCATCATCTTGATAAGAGTCTTGTTGGCTTTCACTGCATCTATGTCATTTTGGTTTATCGTCTCATTGTCATTACCAAGGATCTCATAAATGCTCGAGATTTGATTTTGGTCACCTTGGTTTTGATTTTGATCATATGGAGGAGGGCAATAGTGATATGGTTGTCGATCACCCAGAGGTTTGTTTTGAGATTGGTCTTGATTCTGATCATTTTGAGATTGATCATAACGTTGATCATTTCGAGAGTGATCAGGACGTTGGTTGTTTTGAGATTTCTCATGATTTTGGTTGTATTTGCCCAATTAGAAATTGAATGGATCTCCCATCTTGTCAATGTAGGATTGGGTAGCAGCTGAAGACTCAGTAAAATAAAGTGAACGATGTCGAAAGGGTGCGGCTAAGGTAACTTTTGGTGCTTTAACTGGATCAAAAGGGTTGATAGGTTCAAATGGGTCGATAGGTTTGACAGAGTCGGTAGGTTCAATAATGCTAATAGGGTTTGTCCAAGGAAGTGGCCTCTCAAAGTTACGAAACAATGAGTTGTCTTGTTCTTGAAACAATGAGTCAGGTTGTGCTTGAAACAATGGATTATTACACGCTTGGAACACTAGAGATGAGGATTGAGGTGGGCTGTCTTTCAGTGTACTCAACGAAGAGGAACTTGTGGATCCCTCATGACAGCACTCAGATTGGATAATGGGTTCGAAACAACCTATTTCTTGATTACGAGGTTTACCCCTACCTTGTATGATTCCATGGATGGGGAATGTGTTGTCGCTTCTAGTTGTAATAGGCATAGATGAAAATGTAACGAGAGAGGACTTGGGATTATGCTAGAACTCTATCTCTAGGATAGCGAAAAGGAGATATAAGAGAGGCTAGAACATCCAAGATGTGAAATGCACCCGGCATGAATCATCAAGAGTATGGCTAGAACAACCAAGATGTGACTATCACATCCCAAGGTACAAAAGCACAGTGAGATAGGACAAATAACAGAGAGACAATATGAGTTTAGGTATTAATCGTTCATTTCACAGCTCGAGACACTCAATTTCAGATAGTGAACAACAGGAGAACATGCAAACAGACCTCAGGCAAAAATCAGATCAGGCAGAAAATTCACCAGTCAATGGGAAATAACTCATTGTTTTGAAAATCAGGGTACAGGTTCACGCGAGAAAGTGCTTGTTCACGTGAGAAAGTGCCAGACTGTGCACAAGAGAATGAAATCTTGCGTGAGGAAATGCTTAGGTTTTGGAATCTCGCACGGGAAAAGACCAAATTTTGACAGGTTCGACACAGTTTTTGAGGTAAAAGTTAGATTCTGAGACATGGAAAGGACTGTTCTCTGATAGAATTTCCAGTTCTCAAACAGTTTCAGGATAGTTTGAATCAGCAATCTCAATTTTTAAGGTTTCAAGCATGCGTTTACAAGCATAAAGTTTTAGATCAAGTAATAGTGACACAAGAAGTAGTCGCAAACAGTTCTACCAAGGACAAAGCAACTTGGCAGAATCATGGGAGTCTTTGTTTAGTCATGATGGACAGTTTAAGACTCAAAACAATCACTTAGTTATCCCTACAAAAAAAATGGTAGAGAAGACAAAATTTGTGCCTCACAGCTTACATGCATGTGTTCACCTCACACAGTCGTGTCACCCCCTAGAGGGCGCCCGTGTTTTTGGTGTTTCCAAGGACTCAATAGTATATGTTCAAAGGTTACCCTTGAAGCAAGGGCCAGTTTCATATACCACCTTCAAACGTACAGGTGCATGCCTATGATGAGAATCTAGGAGAGAGATTCTTCCCCCTCCCCACACAAAGATTATGTCTCCTTTCGAAGGTGATCCGGGTAGGCAACTAACTAAGAAATTTTTTAGTGGGATTTCTTTCACACTAACCTTTGGTACCCCCGATATAGGGATAGGGCCTCATAGCCACACCAACACCCGAAAGTCATACACTCCCGCAAGCAAGACTAGGAGCAGCACCGCTCAATACAACAGACAGAGCTTTCTCAAGATGATAGTCAAAATCAAGAGAAAGAAGTTAACATGGCTTTGGAGTCTTTAGACTCAACAAAGAATTCTTTATTATAGTGAGGTGGAATCACCGGCAATAGGTGTGTACTAACTTTGGTCGTTCCCAGAGGTTCAACTTCCAGTAGGCCCTCTAAAGGTGACACGAACTTTGGCTTAGATCCAAGGGTCAAATTTTTTGATTCTCTCAAAGAGAGAAGAGCATACTTCTCTACCTCTTTACCTTACCCAAACACGCAAAACATATTCATCACCGAGCTAGTTCCTCCTCAACCAATCCACAAGCTTTTGAGTTTCTGGTTCTCTCAAAGAGAGAAGAGCATAATCCCCTAACAAGTAGACGTGCTAAAGATTCACTAGCTTTCCTTGCTTCCCCAGGTATCTATCATGCTAGCAAGATCTGGGTCTCGGGTTCATCCATGGGCATCACTTCCATGTAATGAAGAGCCTATTACCCTATCTCACTATCAAGACCCTTAAGAAATCTTCACAAGGCCCTAGTTATACTATGTGAATGAAAAAAATAGTAAACAAGCATAACATGCTAAGATAATCTTTGACAACCGTCCTGCAAGAAAACCGTTAGCAAGTTTATGTCTTCGACAATCGTCCTACAGCCCATTGTTATGCTATCATAAAAATCAAAGATATAAAAACAATAGCAAATGATAGATGTCAGGAAACAGTAACAGGAAATTGTAGAAACTAAGAAAAAAAATTTTAAAATTGATGGCCAGTCTCGCGTGAGGAACTACAAGGCATTGCACGAGAAAATGCAAGCACCTTGCCAAGGTAGTGCTTTGTTGCACAAGAGAATGCTAATGAAAGCAAAACTTCATGTGGTACACTCAGAAATATCACATGAGAATCCATACGTAGTGAAGTACGGACGTACGGCAAAGTGCAGAATTTTTATCAAAAAAAATTTTAGAGTGAGGCCAGAAATCAATTTTATGCCCCACGGTGGGTGCCAAAATGTTTATAGCTGAACACGGACCTCTAATCCATCCATAGACACAACATAGTCATTGCTCACAAAGTGACAAAGTGAATTACGAAAATGAGTATGATTTACCCACTTCATGGATTCATAGTGAATCGACCTGTTGCCTCCTATTTAGGTGGGGTGTTTGAATTTACTCTCAAAACGAGAGCCCAACAACCATTAGACCAACTCTAAAATGAAGGATTTGAAAGCTATGAAGATAATTAAATTTCAATTAATCTAACATGAAGATGCAATTGTAATATAACAATGAAAGTGTAGATTTAATCTATGAAGCTTGAAAGAAAGGTGAGAATTAATCTAGAACATAATAAGCAAACTAATTAATATGAAAGTGCTATTACACTAGAATGAGAATTACTCTAATTATGCAATAATCAAAGCTTGAAAGTGTGAAAATTGAGACAAAAATCCACTATAGTTTTGGTACTCTAAAATTGCCTCTCTCAAAATGAAGGAAAGAAGGTTCATAATATAGAAGAGCCCGGGAGAAGGATGAAGAGTTTCTTGGAAAGAAAAGGCTGACTCTTCATCTCCATGGAGGAAGGTGAGACAAGTTGATGAATTATTTAATTAAATGAATGAATATTGCCACATGGGTGGCTTTTCGAGTTATTTTGAATAATTAAATCCAAATAAAGATGTCCATTCAAATAACTAAATATTATTTAATTCCTTTGATGTGTATTAGCTAAAGGGGGTGGAATTAATTTAATTTAAAGCACTTAGGACTTTAGGATTAAATTAATTAATCGTGGGGATTTTTAGCCAATAAATGTCAAATATTTATGAATTAAATATAGTGTATGATTAATGCGAATTTAGGGTTTTTTGCATTTGACACTAAGTCAAATAAAGTCAATAAGGAGATAGAATTGCCTAGTACAATAGGACTTCGATGATGTAGAAATTTAAAGCACTTAGGACTTTAGGATTAAATTAATTAATCATAGGGATTTTTAGCCAATAAATGTCGAATATTTAGGAATTGAATATAGTGTATGATTAATGCAAATTTAAGGTTTTTTGCATTTGACACCAAGTCAAATAAAGTCAATTAGGAGACAGAATTACCTAGTACAATAGGACTTTGATGATGTAGAAATTTGAAGGAATGCACCAAAATTGATTAGAATAATAAGGTACCAATTTTGGGGTATTACACACTTCAATGGAGAAGGAGAGGAAGAAGGAAATAGATGTTGATCTTCTTGATTTCTTGTGAATCATCTACTTGGCCACGATGGAAGAGAGAAACTTGCATCAATGAGAGAATATTTCCTTTGAATGGAAGAAAACTTGGAGATCTTGAGTGGGAAGCCTTGTCTTCAAGTCTTGAATCCAAAAGAGCACTTGAAATCACCAATAATTGATTGCACATATATTTATTGAACATGAGATTGCATATGATATTGTGGATAATCATGGATGTCAAAATAAGAAGCTCACATGCCCTTTTATAGAAATTTTAGGATCCAAAATTGATATGCCAACAATAATCAAGAGTGGGAAAAGAAATATCCCTGCATTGGGCCCAAATCCCATTAAAAAATAACCTCAAAGGACTAGGCCGAATTCGGCCTAGTCTCAAAGAGATACATTTTGAAATGGCCTTTAGAATGCGAGAAATGTAGAGAGATTTGAGAAAGGAAAGATGGGAACGGGAAATCAAGCATATACATATCCAAATCTAGGAGATCACTAAAATGGGGCCCAATAGGTCCTAGAGCTTCCAAATGAATGGGTGGTAACATTTTAGGATGGTAAAAGGGGTCCTTAGAGGTCATATGACCCCTTAATTTGTCCTAGATCCTTTTAGGACCCATTAGATTGCATTGGGATCCCTTAAGACCTATTATGTATCATAAGGACCCCTTTAGGACTCATTAATGGGTCCTACAACCCCTTAGGACCCATTATGTAACATAAGGGGTCCTAAGGGGTTGTAGGACCCATTAATGAGCCTTAAGACCATTTACGACCCCTTAGGACTCATCAATGGGTCCTACAACCCCTTAGGACCTGTTATGTATCAGAAGGGGTCCTAAGGGGTCATATGAACCATTAAAGAGTCTTAGAACCATTTAGGACCCCTTAGAACTCATTAATGGGTCCTAAGACCCCTTAGAACACATTAAGACCCCTTAGGACTCATTATGTGTCATAAAGGGCTCTAAGGAGTCGTAGGACCCATTAATGAGCCTTGAGACCATTTATGACCCCTTAGGACTCATTAATGGGTCCTACAACCCCTTAAAAACCCTTAGGACCCATTTTGTATGATAAGGGGTCCTAAGGGTTTGTAGGACCCATTAATGAACCCTGGGGTGATTTACAACCCTTTAGGACTCATTAATGGGTCCTACAACCCCTTAGGACCCATTATGTGTCATAAGGGGTTCTAAGGGGTCCTTAGGGGTCCTAGGATCCATTAAAAAGTCTTAGAACCATTTATGACCCCTAAGAACTCATTAATGGGTCCTAAGATCCCTTAGGACCCATTAGTATGCATAAGGAAACCTTAGGACACCTTATGTATCATAAAGGGTCTTAAGGGGTGATAGGACCCATTAATGAGACTTGGGACCATTTACAACCCCTCAGGACCCCTTAGTACACATTAGGACCCATTATGTATCATAAAATTTCATAAGGGGTCATAAGACCCATTAATGAGCCCTAGGACCATTTACAACTCATTAATGGGTCCTATGACCCGTTAGGACATGTTAAGACCCATTATGTATCATAAGGGGTCCTCAGGGGTCATAGGACCCATTAACGAGTCCTAGGACCATTTAGGACCCCTTACGACTCATTAATGAGTCCTAAGACCCCTTAGGGCCCATTAGAATGCATTAGGACCCATTATGTATCATAAAGGGTCCTAAGGGGTTGTAGAACCCGTTAATCTTAAATATTTTAACATCCACTAATTTTTGGCCAAAATCATTTTCAATACTTCCATGCATACATTGTCCTAATAATGAAAAATTCCCACAACTAGTGCACTCTCAAGAAATACATGAATTTAAAAAAATAATTTCCCATTAGATCTTTCACAAAAAAAACTTGCTACAAACTCCTTGATTGTTTCAGGTGGTATATTAACACCACAACCCTACATAATCATATTAGAATGTAAAGTACAACATATATCTATCGAAAAATGTCATAGTGATAACGGAATCAAACATGTTTTTACAACAAGATATTTGTTGCTTATTAATTTCCACATACCTTGGTTTATATTTTTCAAATGATCTTCGACTAAGGGTAATATGTCTAGGTAACACGACCTCATCTAAAAAAATTCTATAAAATTCAGCTTGGGTTGTGCCTAATAAGTGTTTTGGATGAGGATCACGAGTTTTATAGCCCACTCTTAATTTTAAAATATCTCTAGCATTAGATGATATCCTTTTATTATCATGCCATATTTTTCGACCAAACATTTAATTTCAGGATTCAATTTCATGTCCAATTGTGGGAGTTTACCACAAAAACTCCAACATTGGTTGATTGGATCATTTTTTATACTTAATCTTCTATTTTCTACTCTTATCTATGTTTTAGGATGCATGTTTAAATTTCCACTATTTTTTTACCATTCTTTTATCCAAAGTTTTTTTTATTGACTATAGCAATTGTTATAGCTCATCATGTTGCATTCCTATCTTTCGATCGAATCATTTTTCCAATAGACTCAATGACACTAGCAACAATAGATATAGCATGTTTAACTGATGTATCTTTTTTATTTTGTTTCACATAAATGGCTAACTTTTTCATTACATTTATCATTTTCGACATTCTCATCAATTGAATCACAAGTTGACATTGAAATGCTAATTTTTTTCGATAAAAAAAAAATTGTGTATATTTTATTAGCATACTTTATTATATGTCTCCAAGATATCTTACCAGAAAGACCATCCAAAACATTAATTTCAATTTTTAAAAAATACTTTTCATTATCATCATCATTAGAACTCTCAGTTGCACCTCGTTGAAAATAATTTTCATTTTCATTGTCAATAACATAAGGATTTTCATTTTCAACAAAACTAGGGAGATTTTCATTGTCATGATCTCTTTCAAGAACTATGTTTAGAATTGAATCGATTTCAACACTAGTATATGCTAGTAATAAATCTCCATAAAAGGGTATTATCTATAACCATAGTTTTTATATCATTCAAAGGTGGATTTGAAGATGTGCCTGGAATCATGTTTATTGTCACATTTTCTACATCATTAAAAGGTACATTCAAATATGTACTTGCATTATTGTCTATATTTGTATTATCTTTTGCATTCACCTCTTTGACATCTTCTTCTACATCCATTGTATCCCCCATAGTATTTATAATGTTTGTCTCTTCAATTGTTGTGGATCTTGAAGCTTCATTGTTATTCATTTGGCGCATCATCATTCTTCTATCTCTTCGATGTTTGGCCTCTTGTTCTTTCTCTTCTTGGATTTCCTCATGGGTCATAACCCTCCTTGCTTTCCTCTTTTGATGTTGTTTAGATCCCATGATTAACAATTGAAATCAATCATAAGAATGTCTTCAATGGTTGAGTTCTTAAAAAATGCTCCAAGATGCTCCCAACTATTGATTCATTCCAATAGCAAATAAAATATAGCAAAAACAAGACCAAAAAAGCCAAGAATTGCAAAATATGTCATTGTCAATCGTACTATAGGTACAATTGCTATTGCAGTAAAAATTCTCAGTAATTTTTTTTTAAAAAGGGTTAAAAATGAAACGTTACCCTATTAGGAAACGGGGTCACTTTCCATTTATGAAACATTACCTTGTTTTAAAATAGGGTCCTGTTCCATTTTTGGAACATTACCCCATTTCATAATAGGACCTCGTTCCTTTTTGCTCAAATTTTTAATGTATAAAAAAATGAACAGGGTCTCATTTCTAAAATGAGGTAATGTTTCATAACCGGGACCCCGTTCCTAAAAACTTGAAATTTCCCCCCCCAAAATTGCTTCGAGTTTAGCTTTAGGAAAGGCTTGGTCAACCGACCCCTAGCTTTGGATTTGGTTTGACATGAACCTTGGAGGCCATCTCATCTACAGATAAAATACACACTTTGGCCACAAATCGGAATGAATTTTCTATAGAATTTTTTGACAAAACAAAAATCCCTTATAGATCAGACTGTACATATTCCAAATATGTAATTTATTTTTAAATTTGATTATTTTTTATATTTTTTATTGATTTTTTACTGAAATAGGTCTACAAACTAGAGATAACAGGCTTTCTTGTTATTTTAATAACTTTTTTCTTTGAAAGTTTCTTGCAAAATAATTATATGACATCAAACTAGAGACAATTGTTCACACTTTAAAAATAGAAATAAAAAATCATATGTTTTGGTCAAATTATGCTTGCCATACACGAGGTTTTAAAAACGATAATTATTCCCAATACAAAAAATATTGTCATCAATCTTAACTATGTTACATACCATTTCCCAAAAGGATTCAGAGAAATAGTTTCGTTTAAGTCAAATTTTGTTTGTTGTACATGCACATAGTATGGTCCTGAAACAAGGACTTTTAAAATGTGTCTTTTAGTAATGTCTATTGAAAATGAAATTTTATCATCTGAGTATTCAAATAAATTACATGTTTGGAAAGTAGATTTTGAGTACTACGACTTCTATTTCTGACTTTTTTAAGATTCAATCTCTAAGTCCTTCAAATATTTAGGTCAAACAGGACGAATATGAAAAAATAGGAAAAGTAGTTCCACTTTTTGGCCAAAAAGTGGACTCAACTTCTTGGTGGCACCCAAGAGCTCGCAACTATTGAGTTACACAAATAACTTCGTTGCCTATTCACAAATAAATCATAGATAATAAAAGATACCCAATGAAAGCTAGCTCTTTCTCCTAGCCTTTTCAAAATACAATTAAAGAAACCCAAATGGATACCTAGTGCCTTCTATTCCCCCTTTGAGCTCTTAATAACTCTATCTTCTAATACCATCTCCACCTTTTCAAATTCAATTGTAGTGATTAAATCTAAAACAATCACTAAGACATGGAGTAATAGGAATTGAGCCCTTTACAAATTGTGAGTGGGTGGTATGATAACTACCACCCCAAACTAATATTGGTTTGGTGAGTGGTTGCCACTAGTCAAACCTCACTAAAATGTTTATGGGTTTTACCATAACACATTATAGTTTCACAAGTATTCCAATCTACAAAGCATATTGGAGGTGAAAAAGACTATCAAGTGCTCCCCTTTTCAATTTTAATTACTACTTTTCATTTCTCTCGTGGTATAGATAAGTTGGCCAAAAGGTATGGTTTGTGTGTTGCATCACAATTGGCTCATAGTCTTAGGACAATGTATCACCCATGCCAAATGACTATCGAACGGAAACAACATTAATAAAGACTAACAAATCTACTAAAATCCTATGATCAAACAAAACACATTTAGAAAAGATAAGACATGACACAACTTTATAATTACTAAGTCAAAAACCCAAAACATTAAATTCTCCTCTTACCTTTTGTCCAAAACACTACAAACAAATGTTTTACCAAAGAAAACAACAATACAATGAGTTAGATACACCCATAAATGGAAATACTACTCAAATAAATAGATAGAAATCATAAATCTCATTAAATTAATCATGTATATTTAAATACTAATTAATTATATCTAATATAATATTATAACTAGGTTAATATGTTAATAACAAAATATGTTAATGTCTTCAACCACATCCAATTATTCTAATATTTAAATTATGTTTTAAACATACAACAAGTATCGTTTATATTTAAATGATTCCACAACATTAGTAAAGCATATGATGTTGATGTTTTTGGTTCCCTATCGGCCAAAGGAGATGACAAACAATAAAGACAAACCAATAGATAGAAATCATAAATCATAAATCTCATTAAAAATAAGTTCTCAAATAAATAGATAGAAATCATAAATCTCATTAAAAATAAGTACTCAAATAAATAAATAGAAATCATAAATCTCATTAAATTAGTCGTGTATATTTAAATACTAATTAATTATATCTAATATAATATTATAACTAGATTAATAAGTTAGTAACAAAACATATTAAAGTCTTCAACCACAAATTCAATAATTCTAATATTTAAATTATGTTTTATCAGGATGTTTCTAAAACTTCTAATAAAAAAATTCGACTTAGATCAATAGAAGTACAACAAACATTGCTTATATCCAAATGATTCCACAATATTAGTATAGCATATGGATGTTAATGTTTTTGGTTTCCTATAAGCCAAAAGAGATGACAAACAGTAAAACAAACAGGAAAGATTTTTCTAAGATGAAATCGTACTGTCCATCCCTCTCTTGGTAACTTATTCATATTCTATACATTTAATTGGCATATGTTTGGACACAATACAAATATTGTTTTTGTTGGTAATATCTTATAGTTGTTAAATCAGTCTACACATATGTTTGAAGGAAACGGAATATTACTGTTGTATTAGTTTTCCTTGTAGACAAATATAGTATGTATTAGACGTAGAAAAGTATGAAGTACAAGTGGATATATGATGTAGCTGGCAGACATAAAACTGAAGTAGATGTTTTGTATCATGGACGTTAAAAAGTTCTTCTCCAACAATGAAACAACACATAATAGAATACTCAATTTACACAAATATATATATATATATATATATATATTAAAAAAAGCATTTTTCTTACTGAAATAAGTTTATGATGCAACCATAGACAAAGTACAAGATTTTAGTAAGCATATCTTGAATATCAGCTTTTTAAGTTATTTGTAAACGCGGCGATCGCAAAATGCGCAGATCATGAAGAACAGATGCTGAAATTTTCGCAAAAATCTATTGTGTTTTCAAATTTCTGAAATTTGGTCAAAGGTGCATTTTGGATGGAACTTAGCGGCGTCCCTTGTAAACTAGCTAGCATGATTGCCATAGAAACTATACACTGCAGCATTGCAAAGAAAACTAAACATTCTAAAGTTTTCACACTTTTTAAGTGTGAAGAATTGTTCAATACACAATGTACTGTCCTAGTAGGATGTTTTAAACAATGTGAAATTCAAAACACTTTCATCCATAAATTTAGTATAAAGATTTTGTTGCTAGTGCTTTTGGATTTGATTCTCTGAGGTTTTTTGCATCAATGTTTCGGATCACATTCCCGGGATCCAATATCAGGATGAAAGAGATCCAAAACATTGATGCAAAAACTTCAGACAATCAAATTCAAAAGTGGTAGCAACAAAAACTTTATAGATTGTGGAAATCTATTAGCATTAGTATAAAGTTTGTAGAGAAAGTCAACATCGGTAAGTATCATTAAAAGGGTTTATCATTAGAGACTGAACTAAAATGTATAATCTCGTATCTTTGTGCAGAACCTAAAATAATGTCTCTGAGGAGACTAAACAAAACTTCTATTTGAAAAAAAGAAGATTATATTTACTATTCAAATAGACTTCTAAACTATTTAAAATTGCAGCTATGCTCCAGATAGAATGTACCATTGATCAAATTTGAAAAATCTGAAAACACAACAGGTTTTTGTGAAATTTTCAACATCTGTTCTACATGATCTGCATATTTTGAATCGAAAACATCTAAAAAATTTCCAAAAAAAACCACTGCATTTTTGCAAATTTGGAAAAAAAATAAAATTGTTTTTATACATTTAATTAAGAGCTTAGCCACCGCCTTTAAAATTACCCATCTGCATGATATCATTTACAAGATTTCTGTAAATGGTATGTCGTCATCACTGGAAATGTTTGGCTTCATCAATAAACATCACCCAATGAGGATACCTGCAACGCTCAGAAAAAAAAAGTACCTGCAATATGCCAGGGATCTCTACAAAAAAAAGACCCCGTGAACTTGAAGGAAACTCATAAATGCACGGTATGGACAGAATATAGTGCTCTCTGGAGATGCACATAATGCAGAGCTCAATTATGTATATGCATAAAGATCCTTGTACGTAATGAGATGTGTTTGGATAAGGATCTATGTATAGTTTATAATATGGTTTTATCTGTTTTGGAGTCTATATAGTTTATAGAAATATAGAACTACATTGTATTCTATACAAGGGATAGTTAATTGTATTACAAACAAGATGCATGTATTCTATTTTTTCAAAATTTAAATTTGTGATCTTTCTAACTCACAACTCCAATTAAATTTAACTCTTCTAACTTAATTTCTATTACATTACCAATTAGTGGAAAAAAATAAGCCATGTGATTTAGTGAAGATTGAGAAAAATAATTCCGAAAGGTTGATGCTAAAAAAATCACACACAATTTTATCCAGAAGCATAACTATAATCTAATTCCCAAATTGCCGCTTAGCCTGCCCCAAGAAAATAGGTGTAAAGAAACTTTGAATGTCTGGGTCACATGGGATCCATGATGACATATTTGTTTAAACAAGATTAACAGTAAATGTTGGGAAATTAGCCTAGTCCTAGGCATGAAAAAATGATAATACAGTCTCTTAATAAATAGCATCATAAAAATCAAATTTAACAGATTGTCTTTCTGTAAGATACCGTGGGTGGTGGTGTCGAAGGTATAGTCCAGACTCCAGACCATTAAAGTTTCTGCAAGAATCCCTCTGTTACTAAGACCTCTTGCAGACGTAACTACAATCTACAAAAATAATGCAATAACCATATTGAGCTTTTATGACAAAGAATTCCAAAATTCATGTTGCAATACATTGCATTAAAAGAACTGGGGTAACTTTCTGACAATAACCATTCTTAAACCTCATTTGTAAAATGGAAGGGTGTAATCGTTAAATGGTAAAGCATAAATATGAATAAGTTTATTGACATTGGCATGGAGATCATTACAATATAACTCAATACAGATCTCTTTAAACAAGCCTTCATGAGAAATCTTTTATAGAAGTAATATTATAACAGAAATTCAAGTAGCCCTTGAAGATACATGGAATGCCCACAAGATTTAGATTGCAGGAAATGAAGAGAACAGCAATTGGGGTTAAGAAGTGCTTCATAATCATCTTATTTTGGAATCAAAGGGGCAAACAATTTAACATGTACAAGATGAGAGAAGCTGAACAATTGCTGGACTCTCATGTATCAAGAACAGTTTTTGAATGAAAAATGATGATACAATGTGTCAAACGTGGCTACATAAATGTTTTCAATTAGCATGTCCAGGAAACTGATCTTTTGAGACGTGGCTTAAGAATCTTTTTATCTTCTTCTAAAGAAATCATTCCCAGGTGAGAAGGATCTTCTAACATCATTTTGGAGACAAGATAACCAGCTACAGACCAAGTCTGGTATTTTCGGGCTTGCTTCCCTATATACCCACCAGCTTTTCCATCATAATATTCTGGCCAACCATCCCTAGCCAGCCTTCGTTCTGTAAGTTCAATGGCTTTGCGAGCTATCTGTGGCCTCCCTGTCTTAATGCATGCTGCTGTCAATAACCACAGCAAAACTGCACAAAACCAAAATTTGCTTTAATACCCCCATTTTACAGAGAAAATAAAAACCACAGTTCCTCATATGATTAAGACTTGAACCGGCTAACAAGGTGCAGACATGTGGAATTAGACTGCATATACAGTATTCAGGATAACAGTAAAGTTCTTTTGTTTCATAACTTCAAAAAACACCAGTACATAGAAATGGCTTAACCCTAATTTGTGAAAGTCATAACCTAAGGCTTAGTTGAGCAATTAACAACTATCTAGTATCATATGAGACAGCTATCACATAAAATAAACAGAAAGTATTCAACATAAAGAATACAAACGCACAATAAACTACCATGTGCCGGTATATTAAAAGTACAAAAGAAAAAATAAGAAATGGCTTAGAAGATCAGAAGTACAAAAGACTTTTAGAGGTATTAGGCAGAAATGACATGATCATCTCTTGTCTGGGAGGCTAAAACCACAGAAATGTCAAATCAAATATAAAGTTATAGGCATTGACAAGGCACAATAATGAATTATCACCAAGGAAGCCCCAAACAATTAAGATAAAAAAATTCATACAAAATGCATCCAGAATCTCTTCAACAATGAAAATCCACCACAAAATTCTCACACCTTTAAGATACAACAAATTGAAACAACAAAAATATGATACCGAATTTAGGCTTATAAAGATACCAGGAAAGATGTCCTATAATACAACCAATGCTAGGTTAACATCATAGAAATTGAAACCAAATCAAACATAGAAAACTGAAATGCACATAGTTTTTTAGATCGTGTATGGAAGGTCAATGCATAGGTGATGATGGCACAGTGCACTAAATTTAAAATCATCGCTCCCTTCAAATAGATTTCTGTTCCAAACAGGGTTTTTGGTCAAACCTACATGTGAGAACTTCAATTAATTCGAAAGAAGCATGCTTTTAGACTTTAATGTAGTGAATTGCTACTCTTCATACTGCATTGTGATCACAATGAGCACAGACAGTATCATTGCCCACAGGAAGATTCTACAAAAGAATTAAAACAGAACAAAGATTGAAACAAAAAATTACTTTCCACAAAGGAGTTCACTCACCAGGCCAAGAACCACCATTATGATAGCTCCATCTAGTATTTTTTGGATCACAACCTGTCACAATGCGCCATTCATGGTTTTCTAGGGCAGGATATGCAATTTTGAGAGGCATGTCCCCAATCAAATCCTCCCATCTTTCTTCAAACAAATCCATAATTGCAGAGGCCTGTTCTGGTGTTGCCAATGAGCTCAAAATTGCAATGCAATTACCTAGACAAAACCACCTAAAATCCAATCGGGCAGGGCTGACATTTCCTATAAAGTATCCTCCTCTCATAGGCATAAAATCAAAAACCCAATCAGGGATAGAATCTGGAATAACATTAAATTTGTTGACAGCTGTATGGGAGTATTCTTCTGTCTTGTACCGATAAATATTGTTAAGTTGGTCATGATCAAGCCAGAAGTATGTCCTCATATGGTAGCTTAAGGCATGAAGCCGGGAATCTATCCGTTCAATAAATTCCTTGCCTCCACGTTCAGGTTTGAGTAAAGTTCTTGCACAGCGTAGCGCAAGAAAGAAAAGAGTTTGAATCTCAATTGGATAACCATAAATACCCTGCATAAAGCAAAATGTCAAGAGGATTAGATAAGAATCCTTGAACACACAAGATTACTATGCCAATAAGTCTTACATCACCAGCATTCTATTGTAGATTAGCTAAAAAGTATTTGATTGAAAAGAAAATTGAGGCAAGATTGCTGACCATTCTTCTATCAATCATACAGCAACCATCTGCACAAAGAAGTGTTGGGAAGGTGTCAAACCCTTCAGAGAGACATAAAGTCAAGATAAGTCTCATCCCACGTTGTACATCTGGCATGTCTGCGAGACTGTGATCTCCAGTACATTTGGTGTAGGCTCGGAGCAGAATGATCCACCAAAAGCCTGAATCAATAGGGGCAACCCTACCAATGGCACTTTCCCCAAAATCTGCAATCAAGGTGTCTGATTTACGCTCTGGATCATGAAGAACCTTAAAGCTAGCAGGCATAACACCTTCACCAAGAGTAAAACAGTCAATCCGCTTCTCCCAGGCTTGGAGATGCAGAGTCTTCATCAAAAAGTTCTTGACAATCTCAGGTTCTCCATTCATCAGAAATGCAAAAGCACTCGGAACAAAGTCCCTAACAAATACCTGGTTATAACAAAGAATTCACATTTAAGAACACAGATTTGGAGCAACTGTCATCAAACAATGTCATCCTATCACAATGCAATCCCCAAGGGATAAAAGAACACACTTTTGGCAGCCATCGTCAACAAACAATCTCATCTTATGACAACATAATTACCAAAACATAAAAAATGCAACTTTGAAAGCCATTGTCATCCAGCAATCTTGCCTTCTGGTAATGCCATTTCCAAACAGATAAATAATATAAGCTTAGGAGCCACTATCATCAAAATGTTTCTTCTTATTTCAGTACATTTTGCCAGGGATTAAACAATGCCGTCTTGGCAGCCATAACCATAAAAAAATCTCATCTTATGACAAAGCAATTTCCCAAGGAATGGAAGAGCTCAATTTTTGTAGTCGCTACCATTAATCAATCTCATTCCATGACATCACAATTTACCAAAGGGTAAAAGCGCACATCTTTGGCAGCCATTTATACCAAAAAAATTCATCATATGTTTATTCAATTTTCCAAGGGATGAAAGAACCCAACTTTGGCAGCCATTATCATCGAAGAAATCTTTTGACTATTGGGAGACAAATTTCCTGTTTGAACAACACAACTGGAGAGGACTCACCAGGTAACAATGCAACCAACCCATAATGCAGAGGATTCCCCAGGAAACAATGCAAATTCCCATGGGATAAAAGAGCACAACATTGGCATCATCACGTGACAATGGAATTTTCCAAGAAATAGAAGAACCAGACTTTTGCAGGCCATGGTTAAAACAATCTTCAATCTTAGACCATTGAAAAATGACTCTCCCGTTTGGCCAATCCACTAGAGAGGACGCCCAGGTGATAATGCAATTTCCATAATAGAACATTATTTTGGAAGGCAATATCATCTTACAACAATGCAACTCGTAAGGTGTTGACATAACAATCAACCTCACAGACAAGATCTTCCACTACAGTTATGACAAATTATGTACACAATATATATTAAGAGACAAGCAATGTACAGGAGAGATCTCCTGCACAGCGAAACAGATCTTATGCAAAAAATTTGTGTGTGTGTGGTAAACAAGGTCTTCTCCAAATACAAAAAGGTCTCTCCCACACCCACAAGCCCAAGCGACTAAAACTGTGCAGATTATTCATATGCAATGAATTTTTTTGTTAAAAAATTAGGATGGAAGTTTTAGCACACCTGGTTATAGTTTAAGGCATCTTCTGTAGAATCCAGTGCAGCTATGGTACCAACAGGCTTCCCACGAAAATAAACAAGAGATTTCCTGAGATTCTCCCAGGCATCAGCCACCATTGGATGTGGCGCAAAAGGGGTATGACACGAGGAGCCAGGAGTCCCCATTCCAGATCGGAAACTCAAGCTGGGGGACACCGTAGCCGTCGCCATTGCCTCAAGCCGCTCAGAGCTCTTTATGGGCTGCAATCCCACCTTATGGCTGCTGCTACTGGAATGAACCGCAGAGGCCAAATCATTGAGGCTTTTCTCATCCATTGATCTGGTTTCCAGATTCAACGGCCTCGGCCTCATTTCCGCCATTGCCCCTCCTTCCCCACACGCCAAAGACAGAGACTCCATCGCTAGCATACTAGAAGGCATTTGGCAATCAAAATTACGCCTTCCCCGAGTCGATTAACAAGCCTGAAAACACCCAATATTTATACTTCAAACAGGCTTTTCCCCCAAATCCAAGCAAACCAACGAACACAAACAAATAGGGGAGGATTTTGCTCTCCAGTTCCCCGAATATAAGCAGATTTCAAGGCAGCGAGGCCTCGAGAAAAATGTGATGAAATGTTGGTTGGCAGAGCCGAGTTTTATCAGAGATTCAAGGGAAACTCAACAGAAGGTGTGTCTCCGGTGGGGACCCGCGCAATGAAAACTGAAATGGATCACGTTGTTCCACAGGAAGTCAAACCCAGATGGGGAAAAGGAGAATGACATATGAAATGAAAGATTCAATGGGCAAAGGGAGAATGAAATATGAAATGTAAGATTGAATCTGTATATATATATGGATTATGGTATGGATAAGGGCATGTATGTATATGAGATTAGACTGTGTGTTCTAGAAATATATGTCCACAGTAGCAGAGCGTGGATTGCAGGGTCCGCCAAGTGAGGTGATACCAATGCCTTGTGATTCAAGATAATCATAGTTTAAGTGTGGGAAACACATGAATTCTGGAATAGTGGGACCAGCCTGGGTTTTACTTGTTCTTAGCTGTTAATGACTGCTCATTTTTCCTCTTTCGTGCTGGATATGGATGGATTGACTGGCTGGGTGCAAGCGTGAATTGCACCTAACCCAGTTTGCCTTTATCAGATTTTTCAATTTTTTATTTTGCATTTTTGTATTTTTGCATTTTTCATTTAATTTTATTTGTGGCGTAGGTATACGGAACTGTTTGTCGTAATCCAAGGTCCAGGTTGGTAGTTAAAGCTCTCTTTGTAGTTGCAACAAACAAATTGGTTGATTAATTGTTCTTTCATTAAGCCCATTACGTGGGAGGTCTTATTAGGAGGGTTACTCCTTAAAAAAAACACTTATTTAATTGGTAATGGGTCCAATTTAAAATCATTAATAGGTCTTTGGTATAATTTAATTTTTGTTTGTTTGATAATAAGTCGAAGTCGAGAATAACATGGGACTCAAGCAAACTCAAATCTAAGACCTACCAAATGGGAGGCTCACCATTACGCTATGGGGTCATCCTCGTTCAGTATAATTTAAAATTGTTAATAGATAATTGATCTAATTTAAAAGTTATCACTAGGTAGTTGAAGAGAGTTAGAATCAAATTTTCAAAGATAACAAGGTTCGTACAATTTAATAAGATTTGAATTCAAACTCTTACAACAAACAATTGCTTGATTATTTATTCTATCATTAAATTCATTAGGAGGAGGGTTTATCATTTAGTTACTTGTGCATTTGATTGTGTGAATTTTTTAGCATCATTCCCCAAAAACTTAATCTAAAAATTCCTAGTAATTGAATTAAAAAATATCATTTGTTAATAATAGAATATCGTATTTCTATGTAAAATATAACATATATGCAACTTAAATGGAGAGAATATCGTATTTCTATGTAAAATATAACATATATGCAACTTAAATGGACATAATAGTATTTCTATGTAAAATATAACATGTATGCAACTTAAATGGACTGAATATCGATCACTAGTCATAAATGTTTGTTATCTCTAACTTTTATATCCATCAAAAAGGACCAATAGTTGAACACTAAAACCTTTTAACAATCTCACATATTTTATGGGAAAATAGAAGGTATTTATTGTGTTTACATTTTATATTTGTGATAAGACAAATTGATAATATGAAATTACTAGATATACATTGTTACCCCAATAGTTGGATAAATAAAAATAGTATTTGTTCACTAAGATAGCAATACTTAAAGTGAACATCTTATTTTATCATTTGAACATATTATTTTTTAAATGACACACTTAAAGTGGATAGCTACTATATCTTATTTGAAACAAAAAGTTATTTATTTCACTTGTTAGTGAATTTATTTGTGTTCTTAATATAAAATTTATGGGTTCTCGTGTATTGGTCCATTTTGACCAACATTTAGAATTTTTTTTATTTACATGTGGATTATTTAATTACAATACATAGTATAAATGTGAGGTAAGACTGGATAATATAATCACAAGTGGGTGTACAACTATTGGACCTTGTACAACTACTAGCCCCTCTCCCCTATTATCGAGAAGAGTTAGTCAAATTTAGAATCGTTAATAGATCTTTGGCTTAATTTAAAATTGTTAATAGGTTATCTAATTTCGCAACTATCATAGGAAGTTGAAGAGAATTAAAATCATTAATAGGTCTTAATCTAATTTAGAAGCTATTAGTTGAAGAGAATTAAAATAAAATTCTCAAGAATAACAAGGTTCATATAATTTAATAAAATTTCAATTGAAACTTTTGCAACAAACAATTGGTTCATTAGTTGTTGGGTTTATCATTTAGTTGCTTCTGGATTTTATTGTGTGACCTTTTTAGCATCTATGTTTCAAATCACACTTTGTGATCCATCATCCAAAAGGGTCAAAAAAATGATTATTTAAGAAATTTAAAATCATTAATAGGTCTTTGGCCTAATTTAAAATCATTTGGTCTAATTAAAAATCATGTATAGATTCTTGATCTAATTTAGAAGCTTTCATAGGTAGTTAGAGAATTAAAATAAAATTCTAAAGGATAACAAGGTTCATATTATTTAATAAGATTTGAATTAAACTCTTTACGTAAAAACAAGCTCATACTATTGCTTATTAGTATGTTAGTGAAGTTGAATGGTTTTGCATCAACTATTGCTAAGTGTAAGGTCCTCACACCATAAAGGATGAGGTTGGGATTG